>JAQFXM010000427.1:0-51492 GCA_034693345.1 Entomobrya multifasciata
TTACGAATTTTTCAAATCTGAAAAGAAACCTACTTAGATAATTTAATTGCGCGTCTAATGCAAAAACAATCAGACCGCTATCATCGACCGTTTTGGAGAAAAACCCGACGACCTGAAATGTGTCTTCGACATATTATCCCATATTGCCCCGATATATGAGGTCAAATTTGTCAAAACTATTTTTTATTGATAGTGACATAGAAGAAGCACATTATGCACATATTTCGAAATTCTAATTTAAAAGACGTGGATTTGTCTCGCACAATTCAGAAATACGGGCTCAACTAGAAAATGCGACTAGCCTGGCTTGTTCGATGCTGCTTATGCTTGTCGTCTTTTTATATTAGTTTTAATTATGTTTCTAGTGTCTGTTGTTTTCCAAGTTACGGAGGAGGAAAGAAATGTTTATGATGTTTTTGTTGTGGTATTTTTAAAGTTTCATTCATTTATGTCCAAAGAATTCCAAATAATACTCATTAAAGTTGACTTTGAAATAAAGTAATTTCACTTTTAATGATAGTGCTCATTTAATTAAACCCGAGTAAATTCAACACATCTACAACAGAACATTGTAACAAACTTTACAGGCTTTTAACATCAATGTAGTTTTAATTATCCTATAATTTGCAACTTTTATGTTCAACTGACACAGTTTGCTATAAATTACATGTAACCTACTCACTGATACATCAGTCGGGCGTGTTATTGCTAACAAACTATTTTACTCATAATCCAATCGATTATAGTAGTGAAGCCTAGTAGGAAGCCTTCCTTGCATTATTAGTATGGGCTGCAGTTTTGATGATTGAATTGCATTTGTCATGAAACAACACTGTCTCACTTTCCAATATATTTGTCAATTTAAATCAAACATACATACACCCACAATTTTCTATTTTACATGATATAATGGTTTGATAACGAGCTGGGACAGCACACATCCAGTGGCGCTTCCACCAGCTTTCTTTTATGTTCACTCTCAAGTAATCATGGCAAGATGACGAAGAACGGCTTTAACCTGACATTACACCAAGTAAAGATGAAAGAAGCAGTGCTATTATTAGTTTAGTACCTTGCTCGAGGAGAATTACTTTTACTCTCCTCGAATTACATATATAAGTATACATACATATACATGCTTGCGTTCATATTTCACAGTATTAATACATTTAAGTGCAAGTGACTCCATTCACTTTAAGGTTGCAATAACCCTAGAAGGCGGCGAGGAAAGTCATGGTTCTTTGTCTCATCTCGCCTCCAAGGTCTCTTATAAAAACATATGTGTGCGGTGCGATATGGTTCTTCAGTTCTGATTTGATGTTCTCTCTCACGTACCACATCAACATATACACAACACCCTTTCTATAAAACTTGAGCATGCTCTGTAGTTATATATACTTCTATATTTTACATCCATTATAATTTTTATGGTTCCATTTCGTTTCTACTTTACACGCCTATCATAGTAATTTTATGTTAAGTGTAGTTTAAGGGCACTAGACTTAAATGATTCTGCTGATGTGCCACTGCAAAAAGTAGAGAAAATATGTAGCTTTCTAGCACTCTACAATGCCAAGAAAGGAACATCGTTGTCATTGCCATACTAGGCATCTTTGTCCCTTGCCTGTAGTTGTATAAGCACCACTTATAGTTAGAAGCTACCCATTTTGTTCACAATTCTCAGCGCTAGATAACACACAAGCTATGTAGTTGCTTGATACAAGTTAGCATTTTCATGGATGTGGTTTGGTTGGTGAAATTTAAAATATTATACGCATAGTGTATAGTACATAATGTTAAAAAATACTAACAAATGCAACGTATTTCTTCTAAAGATCAACCAAACTTCACGGACTATGATTATGATTTAGTTGTACTGGGTCGTGGAACTTCAGTCATAATTACAAATGACTTAACTGAATGATGTGGGGGCGAGGGTCCCCAGTCGCCAATACGAGACATGACCAGATTTTTAAAGCAACTAGATGCCATCATGAGTAATTGAGCCCATCCCAATTATCTTGCTACATTTTTGCGCAACAGTGAAAACCTCGAAGATTAGCATTTACTTTTTTAACAATTTGAATTACATTGACTATTATTTACAAAAACATGAAGTAGGTTGTGGGAGGAATTTTAAAGGTTAATAAAATACATTGGATATATGCATAAATTTTGAAGCTTTTTTGTTAAGTGGCTTCTATCCAGATATTCAAACAATATTCTATGTACACACTTTGTTTCGTAATCATCTAACAAAGCATACTAGGAATCAGTAGCAAAAAAGATTGAAAAATCTTATGTACATGTAATCCAATTCAGGTTGTAACAATACATTTTTATCGATATAAAGGAGGTGCTAATAATACTGTTAAAAGAAGTGTTTTGTAGATTTCTAGAGTAGTTTATGGTTTATTTCTTGTAAAAAATATGTACCAAATTCCAAAATAAGAAAGGAAAAAACGCATATACACCAGAAAGGTACGTATGATCCCTTTTGCCAAATGCTAAAATCTGATTGAAAATCTTAATTTGATGCGGAGAAATCCAAAGCTATTTAATTTTTTCATATAAATAAACTAAGTAACTAATTGGTTAAGTGGACATTTTCTCCGTAATGTGTGACTAATTAAAATTATAGAACTGAGAATTTTGTTTTAAGCTGATTCAATTAAAGCAGTAAGCTCAAAATCACTAGGTTCAACTCACGATTTTTTGCTAGTTATGTCATTTGGTTATGTTTTAGTCAGAAATCATCAACCGAGTCTCCTCTTCCCTACTTGCGTACATACGTGTGTGCGTACGCCACCACCACTCGCGGCAGTAACCTGCACCTGCTACAAATTGAGAATTTATAAGCATATTCTGTTTTCCTTCCATTTTCCATTTTGCCAAACAGTAAAAATATTATATAGGTCATTGTGTAGGTAGTACGTTATGATGATGTTATGATTTATTACGTCTGCGTCTCTGAAGAGTGAATGCTGTTTATTGTTGATATATATTTCTTTAAAGAAATGTCCAAACTTATATATTTAGTATACATTCACAATAAAAGTTTTCAATCAAAGATAAAATCGACGTATGTGTACATAGTTGTAAGCTGTGACTTTCTTCTCTATTAAATTATTAGAAGAAGGACAAAAACTCTTTTTTATGAGTTGTCAAACTTTCTTCTGAAATCAACAACACTATTTTAGTTTGTAAAGTAACAACGTCACATGGGAGCAAATGTTGTACATTTTATGTCACCGTTTCTATCAATTCTTCTATAAGACTATAGTACAAATGAGACGAACCTAAATATTACAAGCATGAAACAGAATAATACCACGACGAAATGCCAAAATTGTGCTATTGTCTGATATTCATATTAGAAGCTGAAAATTATCTAAACTTTTAGGTCAGTCTACGAAACTTACTGCTTGTTCTACTGTATGTCCGTTCGTTGGTATACAAGTGACAAAATTAAAATTACAAAAAACAAAATATTTAGCATGGTGGTATTTTTCTGAGTGTACTATGTATTTAATTCCTTATTAAATTTTGAACCATTTTTTGATCCTTGGTGTTTCGGTATATTTTTGAAAAAATCGTCCCTGATTACTGGTATAAATATGAAAACACCAACCATTTTACATTTGAACCATTCAGTCTCATATCTGAGCAACTTTTTTATACTTTTCGTAGCTTATTCACCTTCACCGATCTTATATCGTATCCATAGCTCTCGGAGATCATGCTATGATATTTATTCAAAGTTTGCCAACGTGGATAAAAGAATTCGAATTTTAGATTCCAATATTTTTTCCCTAACGTCCACATTTAATCATATGTATGTGAATGCTTTTTGGGAACAAGAAGAAAATAGTTAACAGAACATAGAACTTAACTTTTTTAAATAAGACAAATTGCTCGGCTGGTATTATCAATGCAGTGATATTACAAAGTAAGAATAGTATTCTTCGATATATTATGCAATAAATAGTCTTCCTTAAGAATTCAGTATGAAAAAGCCGGAACCTTTTTGAACAGAATTGAAATTATTTATTTATTTGATTGAGTACTACAAGCTATCAGGATTTCCTTCGGAATTCATTAGTTGAGCACCTAAGCATTTTAACTAATCAGTTGTTGCAATTCAATGGTATTTTCGTCCTTTCAAGTCAATCAAGTCTGCTAACATAAGGTTTTCTTTGCAAAATATTACTTTATTACTAATTTTTTATGCAGGCGACAACACTCATAGTGGTAGATAATTATGAATATAATATGAATAACTTCATCATAATAAAGTTTTCTGAAAGAAGTACGCTCCTCACTATTTTAATAAGGAATTGGAATAAAACTAAAAACTAAACATTTTTCATGTCGCGGTCTGCATGATACATTTGACAGGAACTTTTTACATTACGAGAAAAAAAGAATTAAAATATGTGTCGATAGTTCTCCAGTTTTTGGTTTCAATGCAATTCATTTTTACTACCGAACGGCAATATTACGAAGTCATAATTCCAGGCGTAAAAAATCAATATATAAATCTGGGCCATACTTTGACAATAAAATGTTATAACAGTCAAATACAAAAGAACAAAACTTTTTTTACGAACACCAGTTATTTTTAACTAGACTCGCACACCATATTGCAAGGTTACACATCATCTATAAAACAACAAAGATGACGTCGTGACGTATTATGTCAAACGTTAAGTCTTCAAAACAATTGTTGTACAGGCCAATCCCACACAAAAAACTAGAAAGTTGAAAGGTACAACATATGTACCAGCATCGCTTCCGTCTACAGATCATAAAGCAAAGTTGACAGATAAAGTGATAATGCAATTTATTATTTATTTTGTTACGTTTTGGGTCATACCAACTGTCAACTTTCACCAGAAAAGCAAACACAGAATAACATGTTAAACTTCTCTTGAAGCAACATAAAAATATGTATATTCAATTCATCCAGCACCAAAAACTACTTGAGATTTTCACTTCCTGCTACTTGAACGAAAAGGCAAAAGTTTATTTTCATTTATATTTAAAAAACATCACACTCTTTGAACTTACTCACCAACTTACTTTCCTTTATGTACATAACGGCGTTATAAGTAAAGCATGTAGGCTTATCCCTCCACGTGATGTCGATCGCAAGAGCTACATTTTCTTAGTTTTCTTTGTCTAAAAATATCGATGAAATACATAAGCAGATCATTTGAAGAAAAGGTTATATTATACATGTATGTAAAGGAGGTTGACAAAGGTGAAAGTTGGCAGAGATGGATTGCGTTTTTGTCTTACCAAAATCCATCTTGATAGAATAAAGGATGGAATACTATTACATGCTTGCGAAATTGTGAAAATTTTAGCAGACTTGCCGTACCGACTGACTTCGAGTCAATGCCACTACCACGACCACCACCACTAACGCATCACTGAATCTTCTATTTTTTCGAATTTCGTCATATTACACAAATAACAATGTTAAATTATATAAGAAAAACGTGAATTTTATAGACTTCGCTTTCCCCTTGTCTTGTCTTGTCATAGTCTCCACCCTTCTTATGACCTTTTCTGCATTCAAATTTACTACATATCGTTCCATTTCTCGTACGCCTTGGAACAGCAGGGGTGCCACGAAATGTATTTAGTTCGATTAGTTTAAATTAGATAAACTAGTTACTTTTTCTGTTAGTAAAACTTCTCGTCTGGTTTGAGTATGTGTTTCTTGGTTACACGCAAAACTTCTCGCTTCTTTCCACTAACTTGAGTGCGTAGTTATAGGTGAGATGTAAGCAAAGGGAGAAAATAACATTAAAGTATTCACAGACTTTGTTTTCACTCACCGACATCTAGACACACCTACAAAAGATTTGCAAGTTTTCTTTGGTGAATGATGTTGATGTACACCATTTATACAATACTAGCTATTTGGGAATATACATTTTATGCATATCTACTTTATATATACGACGTGTGCAAAAATATGGCCTTTTAGATGCACATAATTTTTTTTGTTCGTGCAGTTCTTTGTTGTCGATTTCCACTGAAAACTTTTTCCATTTTCCGAAGTTCAATATTATTGTATTATTTTTATAGCTACATCCGCACCCGTACTTTCAGTGATTATAAAAAGAAAAGAAAGTACATGAAAAAAGTATGATTTGTACGGATGCAAGTTGTTAAGAAAGACTTTCCATAGAAAATAAGAAGAAGAAATCATTTTATGTAGTAGTTGGCTGGACGGGGTTTCTAGCATGTGCATTCGACATGTAAGTACCACTACAATGCATTTAATTTATCATAGGAAAAAATACATTTATTTTATGATTTTCCAAAAAAAATCATAATATTTGCCCTACGTTTTATTACACAATTATATGATATAATGCTATGTTGGTTTTTGGTTTATAAAATGTTTTCGTACTCAGCGTCAAACAAGTTTACAACCAATCCTAGCGCCCGGTATAGGCTGTAACGCTATGATAAAATACCCTCATCTTAATTACCACTTATCATATTGTTATTTTAATGGTAAACAAAATTACACTTTCATTCACACTCGTTGATAAAAAAATACCACAAAGGAAAATATAAATGGAAACGAAATATTTTCTTATGACAGCAATTTCGTTGCCGTAAAAGCGAGTTACCTTAAATCGATGTATAGTTTTTAAACATTTCATCTTCAGATTTATAGTCTACCAATTCATACTTATGTATCCGTCTGAATTTACTGGGTCTGGACTAGCGCCTTTTCCTTGAAAAAGCTCGTGTTTAACAACGATATGCATGTATAAAATTTTTACGTGCTATGTTTAAATGCGTAGTTTCCTTGTGTAAGCTTCATCCATTTCAAAGAAATAACAAAGTTTATCTTTATGTCCCAAGCCTCAGAAATCAGCTAGTTTAACTATGTTCTCCACTGTTTTGAAGAAACCCAACCTCGGAGCTATTTGGTCATGTGGTTATTTCTCAAGCCACACAAGTGCGTTATTTTATTTTCCTTTTTCCAACAGCTATTCTTTGTACACAGCCTCTTTTGTTAGTTTGCCCAACGGGCATTAGTAGATTGTCTTGTTTCAATACCATATGCAGCAGATATATAGCAGATTGCCCTGGATCTGGATTTTATTTAAGATCGACGTACATCCTACTTTCACTTACCACTACTTCCTCTCCATCAACATCATCAAGCTCCATGTAACTGCTGAGTTGCTTGCCAGTTTGGAACTGAGAATACAGAGACCTCTTTGTAAAACGGATTCAAGTGAAAGTTTAGCAAAGAACGCATCATAAACGGGTTACTTTCCTTGTATCTGGGTGGCACTGCTCTTCTTCGACTTTACTCAGACTTTTAATGCTTTCTTTTGCGATTTGGAATTTCATTATTCTCTCAAGTTCAAAACAGACAGCCATGTTAAATTATGTCAGTTCACAAGCTTCTGTAATGGTAATTAATGTTTTACGAAACAAAATTTCTAGTTAAAAATTATTTTAAAATTCGAGGAAGGACGTCTCGGCTGTTGCTAAAAATTCGACAACATAATTGCATAAACCTTGCGAAACTACTTAAGTTGAAATATTTTGGGATCTATCTGTGTCATTGTTAAACCCATAAAACTTTAAATTGCACTTTCAAAGAACGGTTGAAAAAACCAGAGACACTGAAATATGCAAAGCATGACCTAATTTGATTAGCACCTTTCGATCACAATACAAGGTATATCATTTATTACAACTTCAACTGTTGAAGCGCTTCACAGTGAATTTCAATAAAATTGTCGTAGAACTATGCCTATTATGAGTAAAGGCGATTATGGTGCATATTTTTTGGCTTATAGTTCGACTTCAACTGACCTACATACAGATATGTATTTATATAAATATGTAAATGTCAAAGTTCAATGAACCTTGAAAATAATATAATAATAAAAAATAATCTTTACTACACTTCAAATAATTGGTGGTTACTTGTCGCAATAATTACGTCGCATAGGTTGCGATTTAAAATCTGTAAGTTTTTTATATCTGGCTTGAACAAATGAAACAAAAATCAAATGCATACAAATGACATCTGGATATTACAAAATGACTTCTCAAACCGAGATTTCGAATGCCCGAAAATCTTATGTAAAGTTTCCCGTTGTGTATAGGTATTCCTCTAGTTTGTAGTGATATAATGTTAATGTATAATCTGGGTAAATAAATGAATACTTTCACTTTATAAGTGAACCCATGTTTGCCATTATTAGCGCAGAAGTGTATTTAAAGTTATTTATGAAGAAAATTGATAATGAACACTGAACACCAGTTTGCATAGACTCAAGTGTATATTCAAAAGGTAAAGTTTGGGAAGAACCAATGATGATCTTGGCTGCCCTATGTTTATTTATGTTTCCGTCGACAATAATTTATTTACCTGTATAATAATAGTGTACCCACATTCCATTATTTTGCACTGTTCCCAAACACTCCGAACCGACGGCATAGTGAAACCGAAGAATGAAGCGTGAGACACGTCGTTTCTTTTTGTAAAACATGCAGAATAAACTTTCTCTAGTCTCTAGTCGAGCCACTTTATTTTTTTTAACAGAATGTTGCAACAACAAATACACTTTTCAAGGAAAACGTAACAGCTTCTTCGTCTGGGTATCCTGCTTGTCTGTCCATCCTACAAAGTTGCTCAAAATGGTTACGATTAATTTTTAATGAAAAAAGAACCGAATGATTTTCGATTTAATTGCTTACATCTGCAAACTCAAGAACTAATTTACAACTTTGCAGTTCAATGTAATTTACTACTTAATTATCACTGTAACAAAGTTGGCTATGCTATTGTTAAAGTTTTCTGTTATAATTTCTAAATCATGTTAACAGTAGAAAAGAACACATTTTCACCATTTTGCATAAAAAATAACTAAAGAAAGGAATGTTTGTTTTTGTTAATTTAACACTTTTCCTCGTAACAAAAATCTGGACAACTTTACTATATTTTTTAGATTCACGTTGTGCCATGTATTAATGTAGTAATTACTTTTGACACAGCATTTGTAAAAATGCTGTACGAAATTTAATGAGTTTTGATAGTTCACCGATGACAGTCATGGCGACATTGGCAATTTTCCATTGCCTGTACATCGTTCTCATCATTCTTCACGAAATGGGATCATTGTTATTTCTCCTGCTACCTTTTCTCTTGTTCTCATAACTCAAGTTTTGTTTCAAAGCAGCTAGTTCAATGCAAAAGTACTACTGGTGGGATAATGAAATGCATGCACTTTAATGAGATTCTTTGTAAACTTTTCCGGATTCCACATCTCCTTCACAATATAATAGTCACAAGAGAAGCAAACTACATGTACATTCGTGTACACTTGTAGACAAAAGTTCATCATCGTCACCAAGAAGAATTCTGGTTAAGTGCTCGTGCACACAAAGCTATAGTTTATTTACACATTTACAAATGTATTTTTTCTAGCCATTTGTTGTTGCCGATATTATTAGCACGTAGCCGAAATCTGGAAATGGTCAAATATTCAAGTGTAATCTAATAATGACTTTGAAGCAAGAAACTTCATTACAGTCCCCACTCCCCACCTCTGTATACTTTTACACCTTCCGTTTTTGCATTTTACAAAGGCATTGGACTAGACCTCACTGAAATTCTGCTTTGTTTCGTTCATGTGTGGGGGAGTCATAAAGACCCGCAATTTTCACTTTACTTATTCTCATGAGATTTTTCGAAAGTTAGCATTGATACACATAATAGTTACACAGCAAGTTTTCCAATTGTATACTAAAAGTATGGGAAAAATTGCGTCTCTTTGTTTGTGTGTGTGTGAATGTTTAAATATATATATTTTTATACTTTTCACCACAGCGAAAGTACGAGAATGCCGTGCTATAAAAGTCTTCTTCCAATTCCATTGTTTGATGTTGTATGTACGTAGTATGGGAACACTGTACAGTGTACACCTATACCAGCTAACAACTTCATCAAGGCATTGTTCCTTCTTCATACAAGGATAGTGCAGCATCAGCAACGAACTTCAAGCATAAAGTAAGCATAGTACACAA
This sequence comes from Entomobrya multifasciata, assembly GCA_034693345.1. Taxonomy (NCBI): domain Eukaryota; kingdom Metazoa; phylum Arthropoda; class Collembola; order Entomobryomorpha; family Entomobryidae; genus Entomobrya; species Entomobrya multifasciata. The sequence continues at coordinate 10,081 of JAQFXM010000427.1, forward strand.
GTTGAGAGTTTTATCTCGTTGTCTTCACCAAGCAGAAAAATGTAATCGAGGACAAAATGATCAAGATCTTTCGGTGAGCATAACACATTGAATTCTTGTTCTCTTATTCTTCATCTTTCTCACATTACGTTAATCTGTTTCCTAAAAGTCTTACTAATGGTAAGTGAGGACATGCTTTAAAAAATCAAAGTGGATCAGACTGAAAGCGTTCGGTATTGGAAGCAGAAAGTTGACAGTTCAGTTAATATTCATTATTTTTTTGTTTCTTATTCATTCGTCACAAAAAGTTTAAATGACTGTTTAAGACATGAAATAAGGAAATAAGCCATCCTCTCTACTACACCGGATGTTAAAAATGTCGCATAGAATTTCTTTAGCTCCGCACGATTTCAAAGAGAAAAAAAATGACAGGTTTATTTTCTAGACAGTAGTACTACTAGTACCGTTTGCTTATTCCTCTTTATGTTTTTTTCACTATTAAGTCGCTGTTTTAAGTAGCTGAAAGCATTTCGTTTTGCAATGCGTGTGTACGTCTTTCTGTCCATAATATGTACGTCAGAAAAATCCAACTTGCACCCGCACCCTATTGATTTTCAGATCACTGGGTCAAATCAAAAGGTAACAGTCAATTTTTTTTAAATAGTCGCTATTATGCATTGCAACTTGCAACATGTAGCATTAGCATACATTACATTACATTGTAGCATACAATAAGTAAGAAATTGGGATCAGAGTACAAACATAATTTTTCTTATTATTATTACATATCGAGTTTAATAGCACGCTCATCCCATAAAACTAAGATGAGTAAAAATTAACGAAATATTTTTCAGTTATTTAAGTTTTAAATTCGAGATATAATTTTTTAGCTACGCTCGTATTTGCGTTTGAAGACTTCATGTTTTCTATGTACGTATGTGCCCATATGTATATGTCAGCAAGCCTGCGTGACAGAAATGTTGCCATTTGTAATGCTTGCGTTATCTGTCTATGTCTGTGTGTGTCTGAGCCAACCTTGCTCCTTGATCAAACCTCAATTTTCTGAGGCTATTTATAAGAAAACTGGAGAAAGAACCAAAGTATACATAAGACGAAAATGGGAAAAGTTTGCTGGTCCACAAAATCAGAAACTCAAACTTGGTTTTTCCATTTACTTCCCATTTTCTTAAGAGCATATCTGGCCTGATCTTCTGGCCTTTTTTAGATTTGGATTATCCAAAAAGTGCGCGTTCTTCTTGTTCTCTCTCTCTCCTGATATATGTATGATGGTATGTATCACTGCATCAAAAAACAATAAAAGCAGCAACTCGGTTTCGTTTGTCCTTAGATATCATAAGCATGCAAGTAAACAACAGATAATATACAGGATAGCGTGAGAGATATTGGATAAGTATGGTTAAGCACGAAAGAAAACTAGTTTTTGTTGTAATGAAAGTGAATTTACGAAAATTCTGTAAAATGTGAAATATACACATTACCTACATATATTTGTGGTGGACTTACTTTCACATCTGCCGCTGGATGACGAAAACAAACAAAGTAAATCTAGTGCATATATGGAATAAAATGGTAGAAAAAAGCACAAAAATTCATGGGTATAAAAAAGGATTGTTTTACAATAATTATCACCCTAGAACTTGATTCTGACTTTCAATACATTGAACAACATTTTGAGTTCAACAATTGTGTTATCGTTTCATAGCCATGGACGCATTTTGTTACCAGTTATATGTAAAATCTGACAACGATATTAGAGTAAAAAGTCCACTTAGGCCAGTTTTACAGAAAGGTTCCCGGATTTAAATCTATCTACATTTATTTATATCATACTGAAATTTATTAGCAATACATGATGTGTCTTGTCTGTGAATCTGCGAGAGCGCTAGGCGCTAACTCAAAAAAGCTTGTTCTCATTTTTGATTTCAAATTTAGACAAGTAGATTGTATGTACATATGTGTACAATGGTAAAAAATGTATCCATTTGAAGGCCCAGGGCCATGATCAATAGTCAAATGTCAGTTTTCAGATCCATAGGTCAAGGAAAACTAGAGCAACAAGAAACAATGTCTATAAACATGACAAAAAGTAATAGTTTATAACACAATTTTTTTGACGTTATAAAGCCTTTAAAATTACATTAAATGAAAGGTCTCTGAGAAAATCACCTGAGAGTGAAAGTTTGTATAATAAACCGCAATATATTCTAAATTGTGTTTACTTATCTCACTCCTGGGATTATTAATAAAATATATCCAAATCCAGTATATAATAGAATACAAAACAAAACTATTCTGATGGTCGCTTTCAACTTCAAATCGCCACTTCTGAGCATGGTGCGTGCCGCGTGTAATGATATGATGGTGTTACTGTAATGCTAGCATGCATAGCAATTTTTTATACTAAAATGTGTTGCAAAACTGTTTTTTCTTAGTATTTATCTACTTCCGACTTAATCTTAAAGAAATCAATTCTTAGATGTAATATTCAACATACTTAAGGGCATTATAATTAATTAAGATATTGTTGGCAAATTTATATTTAACCATCCCATCCAACAAAACAGACTATGTACCAACTTGAATCTGGAACTGTAAGTTGTGGAACTAGTTCCTTTTAAATCTGCTCTATTCTTTCCACCAATACGTTTAAATGACTTTTACAACTAAACTATTATTGTCAGTTATTGGCTATATGATTTACAAAAATGTTTATAAAATATCTGGAAACTTTAGCTCAAATCTGGCTAAGTCAGACATCTTAAAGAATGTTACCAAAAGTTACATTACTATAAATATGTCTAGTTCCTAACACTTTTCAGCATATCATCATGTCCTTTCTTCTTTTAACACTTTTATAAAAATCTCATTAACTTATGTCTAAGTCTGTACGACGAAAGTTTTCATATAACTTTGTACGTATTTTGAACCTTGCGATAACGTAATATGTATATCCTCAAGGTTTTCCTCGAAAATTCATCATTAAATTTTAACCCCAGCAACTCAAGTTTCGGGTACAACTTTTTAGCATGTATGATCCATTCACTCTGAGGAGACTAAAATGAAATAAAAATCATAATGAAATGTAATATCCTCATAGTTCTTTTGAAATTGTTTTCTAATGATATAATATAAGTATGCATAAGTTTATAATATAAGTATGCATATTATGTGTATGTACATAAATTCATAATGATGACGTTAATTTATTTAAATTATTTAAAAACTACATCCATATCACATATGGTCACTGTCCTTGTTGCGGGGATTTCGGATTGCTTTCGAGAGTTACTTACCGTTATCCATACATTTACTTAATGTTTTGCATTCTCTTAAACACATATGTGAAAATATGAACAGTGCATTTAGAGAAGATTAATTCAATAATAAGCTACTTTTCATATGTATCCCCTTGATATCTAGGGATTTTAAATTCATCACGATTTGTATCCAGCTCCAAAAAACCTTCAAGTTAAAAACCTATTTTAACAACGGATTTCAGAAGATTTTGCCAAAACGTATGACAAGAATTGATATTAATAACAAAGCAAATGCACATTTTTTTATATGCATATTATTTGGCACTCAATCAAACATGAACTATTTGTTTAAAAAAATAATTAAAAATGAGAGCTTCTGTGCTTCTTCATTCACAGGAATTCTATATTAGTTTAGATGTTTAAGGAGATCTCACCATTTCAGCCAAAAGGCTAATGAGTTTAGATGCACCTTTCTGCATGTTAGTCAATCTTTCAATACTTTCCCAGTCACCACCGCACCGAGGTAATCAAATGGCCTGTGCTGACTGCTGACTATAAATGAACAACACCGGTGGCAGTAGTGACCATGTTTTTTTGGTGGTTGTTATAAGCCAAGAGTTTTTTTTATTGCATCATGTACATATTTCACATTATTTTCGGTTCAATTCCACCAAGTTGATGGAAAAGAGTAGGATTCGATTACAGACCTTTGTCTACGTACGAGTCTCGAATGTTGTCATCGGCACAATGAAAACGTGAGGATGAGAATACCGAATAATAAATGTAGTGCTGAAGTATGTACGTTCGTACTGAACAAATAACTATGAAGTTTGCTTTTGATGTTGTACTTTTTTTGTTTTGTGTCATGTGTGTGAACAAAAACGAGTAACAGCATTGATGATGATGGTGGTAGTGGTCAAGAATTGGTATTGGGAAATAGAGCATGACATAATCTTCCTTATTTTGTATACAAGCATAATGTTTATTCTCTTGATTTGCCCTTTCTCTGTTACGTATCCCCAGCTGTGAAACGCATTTTCTCGTTTCCCCGCAAGAACCAGAACAAAAAACTGAGGGATTTGTCAGTAGCATTACCATTACCATCACTTTATCACAATGTTTTACTCTTCGTGTGTACATATTTTGTTGACATGAAATGAAAGAAGTCAAGGCACATGAAAATGATAGCGGAAATACCTCCGCATACAATTTCCAGTCTTTCATGGACCATTCTAATAAAATTTTGTACTTTAAATTTAAAATGTACCCAAAACAATAATTGATTTCATGATAAACCTAGAGACATACTTGGTATTAGACTGAAAGATGTCGGCTAGTTTTATTTGTTATTATTCTTGTTTATATTGGGAGAATGCACATATCTGTATTAGTATTATTATCAACACTAAACTATAATCGGCTGCGTCTTTAAAACTTGCAAAATACACTCGTTATCTCCGCTGTTGGAAAACTTATCCTATTTAATATAATGCTGTTAGTACACCAAACCGGATGTTACCACACATTTCGATTTCGTATGTACATTTTCCCCCCAAACTGATTGAATGTATGAGTCATGGGAATGGGAAGCACACAGCGAGTCGGGAACGTATATCACTGGTCTTTGGCAAGTAAATCATGTTGTTGATGATGACTTTGAATCTACCAAAGGACAAAATGACAAAAAGCGAAAGTAGAGCCTACATACCTACATGAAGGCTTTCTGTACGGTCCAGTAGGCTTAACGTGTAGCTCCTTTGAACTTCTCTCTCTGTCTCTCTTTCCGTCTGTCTTTTACATTATTACAGCTTATAGTATTTATTTACCACGACAAGACATTACACACGCATATATATTTTTACTCGTTTTTTTACTTTCTATTTATTCTTCCCATCTATTCCATTCACTATAACAATGTTATTTTTATATTGAACATTTCCTCAAATTGGCTGTGTGGTCACCAAACCACACACAGTCAGAAAACCTGACTTGGTGACGGGGCTTTTTTATTTCTTTTTTGCTTTGCTATTTTCTCCCGTCCATTTCCTTCTCACCAATTTTCTCCCATTTCAAGTAAACGAGAGCCGAGAACTTAAAACCTGAGTCAAGCTCTTTATTTTTTGTATACCTTTGCACATTTTATGCATTTAAATTACTTGTCGAAGCATGTGCTTTGCTTGCTGAACAATACCTTGTCAATCAAGTATTATTGTGGAGGAAACCATGATGATATACATGTATATTTATGGTCTAAAAACCATAGACATACTAACAACTAGTTAGTCATGTACATAAATCTACTAGAATACTTCGTAAAAAATCAAACAAAAATCATACTTATCTCATCTCCAAACATAAGGTAAAGTCTGGTGCATTCACGTTTTTTTGAATAGATAGTTTGACGACAAGTGCACTAATACTACAGCAAATGTGGTGGACTGAAATATGACAAAAATAAAGCGAGTTTTGGTATATGTCTTGTGAAGTGGACCGCCTTCTGTTCTGTCCAACAAGAGGAGTATGAGGAAGAATAGGAAATGGTGAGATGGTCTGACTCGAGTTTTTTCCTGGGAACAAACAACAAAAAAAAAGAATGGAGTGGAGGAGGATTGTCCCCCTCCCCATCCTCTTGTGCGACTATCACTATGATTTTGTATTATTCAGTCACAGCAGTGGAGTGTAAGCATACCGAATGCTTTCATTGTATTTTGCTGACTACTATGTCATTTTGTATTTGTATAAAGCTATTATAGTAGATTTTTTCCAGTCCGCCAAATCCTTGTTAAAGTTCCTTAGACGATGATGATGAGAAGAGGAAAAAATGTTTGTTGTCACTTTCCTTCCCTTACTTCATCTTTTTTATCTGGGTTAGCTATCTTAAAGAAATGTTGCTCCCCTTTGTCTACATACTTTATATCGTTTATCTTGGTCCTTTTTTTACTTTGACAAAAAAGGGTTATTGCAGCATAGCCGTTGCAACAGCACAAACTTTACGGACAAAGACTAGCCAGTCCATAGCAGATCTACGTACAGTTATTATCGTTTACTTTAACTTTCACATTTTTATTTTCGCATAAGTATACCATCATAATCATCATTCTTCTGGCATATTATTCTCTTTTCACGTTACTTACATTAATGTACATGTGCAAGAAAAGTGTATTGAAGTATAAAGAATGGGTCCAGAGTCCAGAGAAGAAAAAGTTTTTGATGGTGTCTTTTACAAAAATGAATCAGACGACGAGTATGATGATAACGATAGTTGTGGCGCTTTGTAGAAATGGAGGCGTTGGAAATGGTTTAGTTGAGGGATATCACTGCCGTTTTGAGTAGGTTTCCAATTTATTTACTACTTTTGGACTTCGAGCAGTATGACGACATCAGTCTTTACGTAGGGCAGGCAGACTAAAATGGCTTCAAGTGCATCATTCCGTTCATTAAAAGAAACTCAGTTTTGGTTTATCTAACCAATGATGACTACAAGATATGCAAAACATTCAAAAAAAAATTGGGTAAAATTAGATCTAGAATAAGTTTAAGCTTACACAAGCATATAAATAACAACAATGAGACAACGCTAAAACAATCGTAATAATTAAATGCATTTGATGTGTATACTTTTTCTTTTTGTTTGATACAAAGGAATACTGTGTGCATACATTTTTTTAGTTTCGTGCTCATTAAAACTTGATGTCATTATATTAATAAAATAACATGATGATGATAACCATATTTTTGTAACAATTTTTACGGTTTTTATGTATTTTAACCACTTTAAGCTGTTGAATAACTTTTTTTTTCTTTTAATACATAAGAATCAGAGGGACTTTATAAGGTCACTAGGGGAGTGAGGAAAAGAAGTCTGCATGTCTGTCTGGCTGCTGTAGCTACAGAATTCTGCACTCAAATGATACACATGGATATACTATACGAGTCGTTCCAAGATACGAAAGGATATAAACTTTTCGGTCGAATCGATCGTACCAGATAAAATGTATGTCATAAAGGTACATAAAAACTACATTTAAATAGTATATTATTTAATTTTCGAAAACTCCGTGCAAAGTAAGGATTGGTAATTATAATGTCAGGAAAGGAAATATAATATTTTAATTTTGAAACTTCATACCACAGTTTTATCTGTTTTACCGTACGTTGTTGTTGTTAGTCTTGAAATTTATAATTATGAGGCTTACTAAAAATATGGTTTTGGAAGGTAAAACCTGTACCTGGTATAATAGTAACAATAAAACTTTGAGATACGCATATATGCATATGTACGCAACTGTAGCATGAAGATAAAAGGGAATGGCGACTTTTACAAACAGAAGAAGCTATAACAAAGCGTGGGTGAGAAGACGCTGGGGAATAAATTAGCATTAAGCATTAGGTCGGTGGTAGTACATGCGCAAGAATAAGATGTTATTAACATATAATTATTGGGCCATTAAAGGCGGTTCTAAAGAGTGTGGCATCTAAATCAACAAATTTAAAGTCAACAATGGATGATGCATTGTGCTGAATTTTATGTGAGACGAAAAATCTTTCTGAGCTAAATCCAGACGTCATAAATAATGCAATTCAAGTGCAATTTTCATCAAACGGCATATTTTCTACTGGTTTTTGAGAAAGTATTTATTTTTGAGAAGTAAATAAAACCGGTGCGGTGGAAGGCCAGTTGTTCTATTGAGCACCAATCTTTTTCATCAATACATTTTTTTCTTTTTGTCAGTGTATACTGGATGGAAATTAAAACAACAAATACTTTACTCTCTTTCCCGAGTGTTTCACAGGAAATCGAAATGAAAACTGGAATGAATGAACGACAATGTCAACAATTCATTCGGCTAGTTTCATTGATTAAAATTACTCAAATGTTTATATAGTGATATATTAGCACACACAGCAAGAATTAACTCAATTCTGTCCATTCTCTACCCCAATACATACATCTTTTCAAAAAGTTTAATTACTTTTGGAAAACAAAAACTCAAAAAGTAGAATGAACGAAGAGTTCATCCCACACAACTTACTCAAAATTGGCAATTTTAAGTATTTATTGGCAAATATTGATGTATACTTGCTTTTGAACTATCTGTTGTACATTGTACCAAACCTTTCATTTTCTTTCTTTAAGCTGAAAAAATTCATTTACTTTGAAGATGAAAATGTGTTACGTAATTATGTATCTGAGAAAAGTAAATGGTAAAAAAACCTGTCCAACAATAACATTCTTGTGTTGTATCATTAACATTTAAAATTAATTAGAATAATTTAGAAATTCAATTTAAGGTGTATGCATAATTTCATAGTTCTACAACTGAAAAGACATAATGAACGGAACATTGTGTTCAAAGATGAAAAGATTTGAAATCGACATCCGAATCACATACTCACTGACTGGCACTATAGTACATCCGGTTTCCAGCTTCATTCTTATTAACCAGCTTTGCTATTAATATAACGCAAGTTAATACCCCCTATGCTCCTGTAATATAATCCATTATCATATACCTTACTGTGTCAGTCTTTCGGTACATAAATGAATTATGAGGGTTAAGAATTCCAATATTGTTTACACTTACGCACGACTACAGCATAATACTTCCTTACCATCTTCTAGCATAAAGAAAAATATACAACACTAATATTCATTATTCTATTCATTCATAATGCAACAATACAACCAGCAAGGAGAAGTGGGGATCTATTGTATTTTTATTACACAAACGTGCCTCCACTTTCATGGTGAAAGTTTCACCCTATCATACAACCTACAAGTTATGCACACACCTCTCCCTCTGCTTCTCCTTCTGACACTCTTTATTAGATTAAACCTTGGGGCTGAGAATAAATAACATTTGTCATCATCATTAGACAAGTTGCAATCTCCTGATCATGAAAACCAGCATGCAGTATAAAGACTATGATTCTACAAGATTTAACATGATGAGGTAAAGAGGAACAAGGATGAGCATAAACACGAGGCGGATGTAAGCATCAACAATTTTCAATTTCATCATCTCATCACGAGGGAAATATTATGTTGGCTTGAACCCGGTTTCTTGCCAAAAGAAAAAAAGTGTTCTACTCTTACATACTCGCATGTCGCGTCATTTAGATGATAGTAATCTGTTAGACAAACATGGAGATGTGGAGAAAAAGCAGATCAGACGATCGTAAGGGTAATGAAATTGATGCTGAAAATTTTCTGGATTGAAATTACACAACCTCTACCGCCGATGTTCTACTGCACATAACTTTCATTAATCTTGTATGCTAATTCGATTTGTTGAATGAAATATTGAATATCGTATAAAACATAGAAAGTATACACACACACATGTACATACTGTGTATGTACATATCTCATTTTTATCTTGTGTGTATAACTTTGACTTTATAATCGCAAAGTGAAAGCAAAACCGGGAAAGATTTTGATTACTAAAGAACCGAACTTTTTGCTTGAATATTTTTTACAGAAAAATCTGCAGCTAATAGTTAAGAAATAATGAGTAATGGTGGTTCGTCACAAGTAATTGCCATTTTTTGATCAATTTTTCTTGCGTTTTGCTGTATTTTTTCACTCGCGAATCGTGATGGGGTTTTGTAACTTCTGTAGCCTATTATACCGTTTATAAAAATATGAGCAACAGTTGACGGTAATTTTAGTGCAGTGTTACCATCACCTGTCCTGTTTTTGCTATATAAACTATACTATACCTGTGGTTTTGGTACAATGATGATGCTGATTGACTGTGCTTAATTGCCTAAATGCGTGCCAGTAATAATTTTTAGATAGCTTGTGTCCTATCAGGTTTCAAGTAGGTTCGAAATACGACATTTGGAGCAAACGAGACCTACTATTATGGATCATACTATTAAAATGAATGACAAAATAGAACTAACGATATTTACTTATTGATTCTTATTAGCGTCAGACTCCATTGCACAATGTATGACCCCAGTGTGACTTAAATTTTTAAGTAGGCACTCCTAACGTAAGTAACATAATTTGCTAATTGTCTCTTCCCCATTGAAACTTCGTAAGTACGCATACAATTCAGTGGATATGTGTGAATGTGAGAAATTTAATACTAATATTTTATAGGACATCATCGTCTATCGACGTCATGCCACCTGTGTTTTTGTCCTCTCACCTCGCATCATATTTTGTTCTGAAATCCTTTGTCATTCTTCTTCTAGCCTCTTTGGGGAGGCTTTTTCTGCATTCTACGGGCTTCACCAGAGAAAAAAGTATGTGTATTGAATGAAGTTTGAGTGTGTTGAAAATACTAATCAAAAAGGCCCATTAAGGCTCTTGTAGTTAATCACTTTTTTCATTTTTCTTGCTATCATCCTCAACATTGCAATCAAGGCAATATAATCTTCAAGACGAGAACGCAGCAGGAGAAAACTTCAATAGTTTTTATGTGCATGCTGGCAACCCACAAGATGAAGTAAAATAAGGTAACTTTTTTTCCCAAAGTAAAAAGAAAAGGGATAATAAGAGCGATGACACTATCTACCATGTTCTAAATGGTAAATTTATTTTTGTCATATACTTTGTGTGTATGGTACAGCTCGCAAAAATAAGCTTTTCATAGAAAACATGGACGGAGGCCTAAAATACAGAATGAAATCATCTGAACAGAACAGAATCCATTATCATTATTAGACACCGTCTGCGAAAGAGCCGAAATTGTATTCTTTTTGAATAAATATATGGCAAAATGAAGCTATGTATGTGAAGTACTTCGAAATATTACACATATAGTTTTGAACGTAGTACGCACTACCGCTCTAGGTGACCCGGATGCAACTAAAACAAATTTCGTCTGTACACAATTAATTTATTTTTGTATAAAATGTGAAAAAAGCACGAACCCGCTCTGCCATTTCAAAATAGCTGTGGCATACATAAACCTACTAATTAGAAGAAAAGCTTTTTTAAATTGTCTTCCGCCAATATTCAAGACTCATTTATATTTATTGTCCACAGTTTAACGTTGAATCTAAAAATTATTTTATTATTTTTAAGGTTACATCACTTCGTATTTACAAAAAATCCCCCGGAGTACTTGGTAGTTAATTTATGATAATTATACAATGCTCGTGTCGAGCAAAACGCTGTTGCAGAAAATTAACATTAAATTATAACTTTCTTGTATCTACTCGATGACTGTTCAATTTTTTAGGATTTAAGTAGCATTTTTACCACACCTTTGCTTCACCCAACCGCAATTAGTATCGTAGCATTGCCTCTATTGCCTTGGTTCGACCACTTTGACCACACACCCATTTATAATTATAATATTTGATGAATACCTACACATTATACACATAAAAACAATAATGCAAAGCTTGCAAGATGATGAATTCGAGAAATCATCATTTCATCGAAGAAATAAGGTAGTAATGGTTGGTAGAGCTTTTGGTCCTGAAAGCAAAAAAAGGAAGGCATTTGTTTCGTTTCCATATTTCAGACATTCAACATTTCATCGTTCTTGCCTTTACTCGGCCAGCATCTTGTTAATTTTTATAAGTAAAATATTGCCAAAAGCTGTATTAGCATTTATTTTTATATGAACAATAAAAGGATGTAATACTGTCTCTTACTTCGATTACTTTCTTGGAAGATTTTAAGACTTTTTTTTAGTGGCGGTAGCTGGTTACATGTAACAGTAACACTAATGTATTGTTATAGGAAGGAAACCCCCTATTCCCCCCAGCCTAGTGGCAGAATCAGAAGAATGAAGAAATAAATCACAATTTCTTGGGAATATTATTGGCATGAGAATGGGGTATTATGATGCTGAAACGTACCATGTACCAAGCACCAATGTACCAAAAAACTAGCACGCCGACAGGCAGCTAGTCATGGAAGGAGGAGGACATGAAGAGTTTTTCCACTTTCCAAACTGCTTTTCTTTTGTGAGTCGTGAACTGAAGTAAGTGAAACTTTTCAAGTTTCTTGAATGCCAGCGTAACCGCTGTTCCTGAAAAAGCACAGCAAACCTATATTTCTGGGTCTCCATACATGAAAGTTAAGTAGGTGAACTAGAAATAAGAGAAGAAAAAAAGTCAGACACTATTGAATTATTCAAGGGCTACTGACTTAAAGGGATACTTGTGCAAATACAACAATAATATTACATTATTCCCGAATGTGATACGATCGCACGAGCTATTCGTAAAAAAAGAAAATTATTTCGCTTCAAAAACATGCGTTGTAAACAAGACATGTATGTACTCACTAAGACTAGTTTGTCACCAAGAATATATAAATGTTCGTGCCAACGTAAAAATGTCCAGCGTTTATAACATTTCTAACATATTCACGGACATTCTTTGTCATTCGTGTCTTGGAACTAACCAATCCATCAAATACCCAGCAGCACCTTAATCACATGGTAATATATTTAGGCACGAATATATTTTACCCGCGATGTAATTGAGTTATTTCATATAGTGTACATAATATGCTTGTAATTGTAAATTTTCTCAAATTTTCCGCAAAATAGGATGAAAGCTCATTTCTAAAATGCTAACTCAAGCTTCAAAGGGATTGGTCAAAAAGTTAGTGAAAGTTCATTTCTGGATATCTCATACGTTCACATTCTAATGCTGAATTACTAGCGAAATATTTTGAAATCATTTACATCTTAAAACAATCGTACCAAAGCACAAATTTAATTTGTACAGAAACCATTAGATCTTCATGTGGTACGGTTATTGCAGTTTACAGTGTTTTATATGTATGAGTATGCGTTACTCCATTATTTTTTTTGAAAAGTGACAATTGCTTTCAACACAATTCCTAGAATAATGTTTTTAAATGTTTTGATGATTTCGCATTTCTAAGCACGTTTCACATTTCAAAATATTAATTTCTTCTTCAAAGACTAAAATTGCACAATATCTGTATGGAAACCTCAATTTGTTTGCAATAACAATTTATACCACACGCGTGTAAAACCGACACAATTACAAAATTACCACATGTGTTTTATATACACGTGTTGACTATATTGACTTCATGTTCGCATTGAAAAAAGTTTCACCATTGCAAATTCAAAGCTGGGTGCCCCGTTCTTTTATGTGTCGCTTAGATTTTTAGTCTAACCTGTCGTCATTATGATCACCAACAAAAAGCAGAAATGAGTTACATTTGCTCAAAGCAAATCACCTTTGGAATGAAAAAAACCTGAAAATAAGTTACTTCTTCCTCTACTGAGTTACGACGTCGTTTTATTTTGTATTTAGCCTATTAACTCTTCAAAGAATTTGACAATTCCTGTAAATTGTTTACCCATGAATGTTTTAGGTTGTTGTTTTTTGCTATGAGGAAAATCAGCGAGGAATATGAGCAACGAACTAGATCAGAAATGTGAAAACAAAGCACACAAACAATTCCCTAATTTAATCTTGACATGACATAATAACAATAATAGCAAATGCATTTGTACTTATACAGACTCTTGTAGTCCTTAGTGGATTGTATATGCTTATTACATGCTGACATTATGGTAATAAGATGATGTCACATTTCATTCTATCTTGTTTCTCCACTTGTTTTATCCCTCTTTTCTACAACACTTTTTAAGTAGCTATACATATTTATATGGAGGTGGTGCAAAAGCTATTTATCTGCATATACAACACTACTGACTGTATAATGCGTGGTTTCTCCGAACAAAGCCTTTAATCCAATTCTGGACTAAGTTGCTACGAAGACAACAGTATTGAAATTCGGAATCCTTTAGTTTGCCAGATAAAAGAGACGACAGAACTAAAAAAACTATTTAAAAAACCCGACAGTGTGGGAGAAAAGAGAAGGAGAATTTTTCTCTAAAAATCTACCCACCTTCGTTTTTTTCCACATCAAAGGGCTATTTGGCTTGCAGGAGGAAGATTTGTACAAATATTCTTTTGGAGTAATACATATAACCAAGTAGCGCAAAGGGAAACAGTCAAAACTATTTGCCCAACAGCTAAGGGCACTGTGATACACACACAAATGACTGGGGTATGTGCGAACTGCAAACAGGAATTGTTCATGACGTTTTGTGTAAAATTTCCGACCTGGAAGCCAGACCTCACAACTTCGATAAACCATCCTTTCCCCGCACTGCACTGCTACAAATACTAGCTCTGTCTGGTGAAACAGGAGTGGATCTGAGTGATAAGCTCAGTTCTAGATCTATTTTGCAGACAGACAAATATCGTAAACTTAGTAAGTAACTTTCGTTACTTAAAAATCATTTGTTAGAGTAATCCCTCAATTTGTAAACCAGCGTAGTACGACTAAAATAATTCAGATTTATGTAACATGGTTCCAAAGTTTCCATATTTCAGAGTTTTGTCAATTTATTTTGTGAAACGTGAAGACATTCTGTCAATTTGAAGCTAATAATTGACTTCATTACCTGTCACAAAATGTACGAGTAAATAGCTGCTATATAGTCAATGAATTTGTATGTTTGAGAAAAATTAAATCTCAATCTTTTACAACCGTTTCGTTGATGCGACACAGACAAAACAGCATATACTGTTCAAGAAATAACATACTCGCAATATGGCTCAACAATTCATTTCTATAATGGAAATTAATGTAACAATCGTTCACTGATAAATATTTAAATCAATTTCAAAATCATTATACAAATATCTTCATCCGAACATGAATAGTATGTTTTGCTTTCACTTTGTTAAAATCAGTCGGATGAATCGATAGTGCGACTGCACGTTTCGATAACTGTGTATGCATTATAGTAAAAATAGTAATATTTTATGACATCAGCGACAGCGATGGCATAGAAGTAATTTGAAATGAAATGTTTTATTTTTGAAAAAAGCAGCAAGCAGTTATCTGGGTCATATCATATCAAAGCAAACCAATGGACATATACATATTATGTGCTTACCTTCCAAGACGGAAGCGTTATGCCTTGAGTAGAGTCCCCAGAGAGATTTGTGGAGGTACTGGTAGACCCATAGTTTTGAGTATGGCCACTTAGGATCTTCTGAGCGTATGAGCTCCCGGCCTGATATGCTGAGCAGCTGAGCTTCATCTTTTCACCGCCTGTAACGAAGAAAAATATAAGAAATATTAATAGCGTTAAAAGGAAATCAAAAACGACGAATTAAAATCATTTTACATAAGAAAGATTTTCGTTACTTTAAAAAAGCTTTACTGTTAAACATTTTATATTGTATTGCATGCTATGAATACGAAAAATTGTGATGTAACACGGGAAATTGGTGTATCCCAAGTCAGACATAAAGTAACAGCATTAGTAAATATACTCATATAAATATATTCCATCATTGTCTGATCCAAGTTGAAAACGCACAAATGACCTCAAAAAAGGGAGGACACGTTTTATGTGGAACTTTTGAAATGTAACTTGATACCTATGAAATACGTGGAAGAAATTTATTACTGGTCTGTTTGTCTGTTGATCCGACAAAAGTTGGCGAGAGGGAATTTGTCAGCAAGAATACGTGTGGGAATGTAGAAAATAAAACAAATTGCAAAAGGCGTTACCTAAGTCATCACGAACACATGCATAAGCACCAAAAAAACGTTAGATTGTTTGCTCATCATTAGCGGAACCGTGAAACCTGCCAATATTAGGCGAGTAATAAGAAATTAAATTTGCACATAAATTTATGTGTCAAAACAGTGCACTGAGACGAGACTATGTTCTTTCATAATGTTCGTATGAAAGAACATAGCATCGTTAGTTTTTAAGTATTGAACTTCGTCTCATCAAAAATCAACCCAAAACAAGTTTATATTGAGGTTTTACTTAAATACCAACCTCTAAATACCGATCTTCTTTGTTGAATGCATGTTTCCCATTTCAAACAGTTACACAACCTGTTTTTGTGTTACAGATACAAATTAATAAAAATCTCGCCATATGCACATATTGTAATTGCTTAAAACTGAATCGGAAGTAAAGTAAAGACATTAATATTTTCTTTAAACATCAAAATTTTTCATTGAATCTCTTAAACGGGCAAATTGCCAAAACCGACGTGTTCATTTTGAAATTGAAATAAAAATGAATGGCCAGTTTGTCTTTTCCGTTATGCAACTCACATCATAAAATTTAGCGTACCTATTTTATATTCCAACTTTTACACACTAAAAACACAAATCCCAGAAAACCACATAAAATGCATTTCCAAACCAGAAAGGTCGTAAAAATAACCGGCTTGCAGAAATATTTATTTATTTATTTATCCTCTGCTGACAAAAAAGCCTATTTTTCTCCTGTAAACTACTCCAACTTCGCGAAAGAAATAGAAAAAAAGTAGCTCACAAATCCTCACAAGATATGTGGACTGTTGACTCGGCTCGACTGCGGAAACGCATAAATAATAAATTATTATATTTTGCATACAATTTTTTTTATCTTCTCTTTTTATCTTTCCATATCTCTCTCACTCACTTTCTTTTCCTCTTTCTATCTCTCGGGTTTTTCATGTCTTTAAGCTCACTTTATTCTCATTTTTCACAATACGGAGAACTTTCTATTAACCAACAACAATTCCATAGCTGAACCAAGCCGAGTTTTTGCTCAGTTTGAATACAAAGCGTAATGACGGAAAATTTCGATTACATTGTCATAAGTAGCACCATTCCAGTCACCCCCCACATTATTCTCTTCCCCAACTTCACTCTCATCCCTCATTAAACAGCCAGGGAAGCAACTAATAAAAAATATAGTTTTCCTTCCAATTGCTACCAAGTCCAAAGTTGTACGCACACAACATGTGCTTATGTCCCCAATTCCCAATATTTTATGTTCAAAAAGCACATTTTCCCCCAAAAGAGTCAACAAACATTATTGCATTTCATTATATGCGTGTGTGTTTAAAGTTGTGTGTAAAATTTTCTTTTCTGTCTAATGACAATCAGATATATTACTCTGCTACTGGATGTGCATGCTTACAAGTTTGACGGTGTACTTGTACTGGTTTTTAGTACTATAACTTTATTATTCGTAAGCCATTTTATATAAGTATATATATATATCAGTATGTTTTTTGCGTGCAATTGATGCCCAACTCGGCGTTTTTCCTACAAGTCAACACCACTTCGGCTTTTACTTTTTCACGAGGACCATACCTCTTTCTCCTCTCTGTGGAAAAAGGATTAACAAACCCACCTCCTCAACCTACTCAACAAAGCCAGAGATAGAGAAAGACTCGCCTTTAGAGGATGCTTATTTTGTACTCGCACTTTTCTATTTAAGTCGTATCATCAACATTGTCATCATCCTCCTCACTGTCCCACCACCGTTTCCATTTTTTATAAATCACTCAACAACACGTAAGAAGGAGAAATACAAAGCACAACCATGGGATCTAGGGAAAGCGAACTTTCAATTTTTGTATGCGTGGACGTGCACGTTTATACAACAACACAGCAAAAGAAATAAATGAGGAAAAAATAATATCTCCGTATGTTTTGCTGATAGGCGTTTATTTGAACATAAACGTCTTTATATGTTTGCATTTGCTCCTACAATCATTATATGATTCATATAGAAAGTCATGTTATCTCAGCTAGACTAGCGTTCAAATGACGATGACGGAAATTTCAGATGAGTTTCTTTTTAAAAAAAAGTATACAGTTATGTACAGGTCGTTGTGTGATTTGCTTACTAACGTACTTTTAGTAATGCACATACACCTCAGACATGCAATCAACCGCATAAAAAATACACCAAAAATTCCTTCCTGCGAATGTCGGCCTTGCTTCCCATAAAAAAACTTACAACAAACGTGCATCATAAACTGCAAACACATAGCCCCACAAATTTTCTCCACTTTCACTTTTCAGTCGACAGGAAAGTGAAAGTAAAAAATGCATGTTTGTAGTCGTCGGAAAGTATTTGTGTTATGGAACATTTAAAAAGGAGACTTCTCAAATAAACGCACGCACAGAGACGATGATGATCATGTAGACGGCAATGAAAGGAATGAGAGTAAAGACGACTGGAGGGAATTACAATGTTATAATATATACATACATATGTATTTATATAAATAGTCTTATAAATATGTATACAGTAGTATAGACTTGAATATGCTAGATTTTTATGCCTGAAGATCGTAATGTGTGCCCCATGATGTGATCATCTAGTTTTTTTTTCTTCTTCATCACCCTGCCTCTGCCTCCATCTCAAAACCCATGAGTATTTTTATATTACTTTTCAACATTGATGCTCTATATAAATGACTAAAATGAACGAAAAACAATAAATGTTGAATATCGAGGAATACAAACTAGGATATCAAGACTTTCTCTTTCACTGTCTTCCTTTTTTCTCCTCTCTTTTCTTAAGAAATATGAATGTACCACTCATCCGGTTGGTAGCATGGTTTTTTTCGTGGTGCGGTAGGGGTTCTCCTGATCTCGTTGTGTAAAAATTGAGTTTCGTCTACTCTTTATTTTATTTCTTCAAATCATATTACAAGTTTTACAATTTTGTTTTAAGGGAACTAAGGGAATTATTGTAAGGAAGATGCATGTGACGAGTCAAGTCTTCAGACATGAACATGGTGAACATGATCGTTTCCCATTTATCATTATCATCATTGGTATCATCCGAACCCCTCAACATCCGAAAACTTTATTGCTGCTTCTACATATGAAACATGACAGATGATGGAAGTGAATGATTACGCTTAGGATTTTGAACGACTTGTTTTCCGCATAATTTTACAAATAGTTTCTCTTAAATATATATTTGTGTAGATGTAACAATCAAGCTACTCTCTCATTACAAAAACATGCATGAGTCGCAGTACATTTTCTTCCCAAAAGTTTGCCTCTTTTACTATCTAGCTTTGTATCTGGGTTACTAGGTTACCAGATCCTGGTTTACTACTTGTCTATAACAGTCCAATACCGTTCTCAAAACCATAAAACAAATAAAAATTACGCACAACGCGTTCATGTAGTATTTTATGTAAAAATTTCAAACTGCTTAAATTATAAATTACATGTTAATATTTATTTTCATATTTTAGTTTGAAATTGAAATGAAAAATTTGCGGAACTAAAATATATTTTTACAATCCGCGCTAAAAATCTACGCTTCAGTTTGCGTATTAGAAATAATCAATCAGTTACTTGTTCTACTTTATCGACATTTCAAGAAAACACCCATTTATGTGAGCTCACCTTTAAATACCCAATCGAAAGATTATATATCGACATAATATATCTATACATGCATGTCTGCATTCTGTAAAAGTGGGGGAAAAGAGGAACTTTATAAATCTTCTCTATCAAATGATCAAACACAATGAAAGCCTTTTGTTGGATTCAATGCACACCTCATAGTTTTTCCTGATGCACATAATTTTTCTATGGCCTCCATCCTTGATCTGAACCACCTCATACTTCGATAAAAATCTTTAGAAACTGTCTGCCAGTAGAAAACTAAACTGTTCTAAATGTCAGCTTTATTGAGTATGTATTTGATCTTGTCATATTGAATATACTCGTGATTCCAAAAATCAGTAGAAGGTTAGACATACAAGCATGTATTATGTGCGCTAGATTTCGCGACGTGCATTTCATTCGATTTTTCATTTTGCACTTTATCCTACTGCCACAAAAATATTCATACCTACTGACCTTTTTCTTTATCGCCAGCTCTGCTTAACTTTAAGCTTTCTTAGAAAAACGGTTCATAGATTTGAAAAATTCTAGTTTAATATTTTAACTTAAGATAATTAGTTCGATATTATTTTATCTTTTTGTCTCAAAAGCTTGAACTTATAAGAAGACCTGGTAAGACACACAAAAGGGTCAAGAAATTTAAAATTATTGTATATTTTTGTTGAATTTCCAAAGTTTTTTCTTGCGTGTAAGCATATAAACTCTTTCAAATTGCCCCGGTAGCCATGCTCAGACAAAATTCCTTAATCTGCCCTGAAATGTCGTAAGCCCTTAAAATGCCCAGGAACACTAAAATTACCCTGGTGGCCATGCAGAGAAAGTTTTCCGGAAACGCTCCTACTATAGTGTTGCTTTTTGAAACTATTTGACAAGCGCCCTGGAACTCTCAAAATTTTCCCTGAAGTCCTAAAGCTTTCACATTGCCCTGATTTTTCATGAGGTTGTCCAGTGAAGCCGTCATCTCAATAATTCGAACGTACGACCTTATTACTGAAATAAAATGGAGTTTACAGTGCTCAATTCTTGAGAAGGGTACACAGTTTGATCATATTCGCAGCATTACTTGTTATTAAAACGTGACCTAATTATGCATCTACCACAATATATTGAAATTTAAACTAATTAACAAAGTTTTTTTTGCTAATATTTATTCACTATGAATTTAAATATAATCTAGTATTTAATATAATTTAAAATCTGAACATTTAAAATACATAAATACATTTTACATCAATAAAAACTAACTTAATACATAGTAGAAAAATGTACAGAAGAATAGAGGAAGACTCAGCTGCAGAATACAGTGTATTTGCAGAACATTATGATTTGTTATTTACATTTTGCATTCAATTTGGTTAAACTGTTTTTACTAACTAACCTTTGAAGGACAGCAAGCTTTAAAAATATCTGTTTAGGATCACTAATCAGTCGAAATCGTTATTTTACTCGAAACATAAAACTGCAAACCTGTAAACTTAGGCCTGAATATAATTTCTATTTCTAAAACCCTTTAAGCCCGCCAAAATCTTGTACTACATTCTCCTGAGATTGTCTCACATTTTTACCTACTTTTTGATCATCTTAAATTAAAGACAATAAGAGTGAAGTTTCACAAATGCATTGACATGGGCTTAAAATAAGGAATCCTTTCAATTTATTATAGTAGACAATCTTGATCTTCAAAATGTGATTATCAGAATCTTATCCTTTTTATTTTAAATTAAATTCTTTCTTTCCCACGTCTCTTTGGTTGATGATTTTACTTCTGTTAAGTACAGGACTCTGTTTCAGGTAGGTTCACCATAGTTATAGAAGTGAACATGGAGTCAAACTTTTCTTTTTCAATTAATATTTCACGGGTTCAGTGAACCTTGAATAATTGAAACGAATTAGCTGTTGTCTCATCTGCTACCTTTTTAGTACGTTTTACTCTACGGCTGTCGATTTGGTAAAGCAAATGATATTCTGTTTTAACGAAACTACTGGAAACTAAAGCACGTTTTCGTTGTAAAATTTAAAAGCGGAGTTATCAGACGACTTTAGTAAAACCACGTTTCGTAAAGCAGCATTTATTACAAAGCGAAATATGCTTAAGCTAAATAAAGCGATTTTGAATTTTTCCATGATTAAAGTTGTGTTTTGTCTTCAAATGTAACAACATTCTACTTGATTTTTCGTATGTTTTTAGATGTCATGTCAGTGCATTAAATGTATTGGATTTAGGTAAATGTTTAATCCTTTTCGAATGGTTCGAGTTTATTTTACGTTTTATTATTGCAAAACGACAAACTATTATGATGATGGGTTTTAGTAGTATAGAGACTACTATTCAGACTGTAATACCACCATTCACTTCTGTAACGAGTAGGGTGTCGGAGAAGCAAAGTGTTTGGATGTCATGATGATCGAGTCCCGAAGAAAAATTTAACATCCATTGGCATGACGGGTTTCATCTCTATTCTATTGTTATTTTGTGCACAGGATGCATTAAAAACGTGAGTTGGGTCTGGTTATAAAAACAAGTGGACTTATACAATATTGAAATACGTAGTACATGGTTCATCCAATATAAAATGTATTCAATATAATGGTGACGACTTCTTTTGCCAATTTTCATGCCGGTTTAGTATTGTTCAAAAATGTTTATTTCATATACACTTTTCAACGAATATACTCTAACTGTCGCCGTCAAGACTCATCGAAAATCGAAAAAAAAGTATTGAATATTTAGCATTCAGCGTAAACTTTCCTTTCTTAAAACACAGTCACTTCCTCGTCTTAGCGGAAATTACTCACAACTACCCATCCTGGTAAAAATTGGTGAGTGGTGGAGAATAAACAGGTATACCTAAGCAACAAAGCTTCAGCGACATGTGGTTCACGTGAACAGTTTGGTTGCATGAGAAAGTTTAGTACTCTTTTCTATTATTTTCACGATTACTAATAGATTTTAGCCAGAAAGTCGCACTTTGATACAATATGAAATGTCGAAACATTATAACTTTCAAGATTGCGCAATTTCTCTTATGTACATACACATGTGTTACAGGGAGTATATATATGACACCACTTCACCGAAATTTTAACGATAATGCTACTGATTGATGTGAGTGGAATTAATTTCACAATTTATTTCGATTCTATGTTTCGCAATAATTTCAATGGGTAATATAACGGGCTGCACTTCCCTCCGTAAACATGATAAATCATGTAATACAATATATCTTTTAACTGTGTTTTTATTACTGTTTTGTTATAGATGTATTTGAAGTCCTGACTCCCGACCCCGACCCTTCTAGAAATTCTATTTTGTTTCAAAAACTCAATCTAATGTGGAATATAGCTAATTAAGCTAACATTTGACCTTTCATAATGTTTTATTAATCTTTATTAGCATTTTAAAGACTTTGTTTGTCGTAAAAGTAATGCGCCATAAATGAATAGAAACCCCCATATTTCCATCAACACAGCTTAATACAAGCAGTATTCAATGCTATGAAGTAATTCATGATGTTATTAAAATATATTATATATTAATCTTAGTCATTAGTCACATGCTATATTGTTGTACTTACGATGTTAAACGTAAGTTTAAAACTTCAAATAGACGGAAAAATGTTCTTTTCTATAAAAAACTAAAAACGTGGTTTATAGCAATCCATTATAGCCTAGGTTAAAACGATGCCGATTTTTCCAGATCAATTATCACACACAAATATAGAAGTGATCATTTCATAAAGATGTTGACTTTTCTATAGCTACTGGTGCAACAGGAGCAGATCAATTCGTTAGAAAGCAACGTAAGTTCTATTGAGCTCACCGAATGTACACTTAAAGCCGGTAATTTAACTACTACGTAGTAAACAAAAATGTCAAATGTTTGTCTATGTGTACTGTAAATAAGGAGAGGGTTGGTAAATTAATTATGTTTGATAACTTTTAATCGAATGACTTTTAATTTAGTTTGGGACTTGATCATGTTTTTAATTTACAATAGTTCATTTTGAACCGGAAAAGTTTCTGCTGAAATTAGTAGGAAATGAGTGGGTGCAATGGACGCATATATAATTTACACCTCTGCAGATAGGAAAGTTCTTTCAACAATTTATAGATGGAAAATGAACACGTGCCTGCTAATAGATGATTGCTTATGAGTTGTGCTCTTGTTAAAAAGTAAGATAGCAATAAATAAATGTAATATATTAAAAATCTGCGTAAAGTAATTCGATGAACCTTCATTTTTCCATCTGATAAAAAATATTCAAGTATAGATTTCACCCACTGACAAACATATTTTTAACTAGGCAATTTGTTACGCGATATGTTTTTGACTTTTAAAAGTATTAACTGTTGACAGGAAATGTTGAAGAAAGTAAACAATATCAACAACAAGGATAATGCAGCAAAAAATAATCATTTCATTTATCACTGATTTTTAGCTAGAGGAAGCAACGTGGCATGACGTGGGCGAGAAAGTGTAGTAAACCAATTTTTATGCTTCAGCTCCACTTATGATTATCTACCAGTCTGTACGTCTCTCCTCTGTTCTTGGAATTTTCCGATAGAAAGTCACGTTTTGAAAGCTGCTGCTAGTGCTTTCACCGCTAAACAATTCTACAGAACGTCAATAGCTCGTACCAACGTTCTTCTGCACCTATGTTTTCTGCCTAATAGCACGTTTGGTAAAAATTTACTAGAATTATCATGCACAAAAACGTATCGACTTTTTAATATCAGTTTCAAATAAGTATGCTTAAAATGTCGAGTTTCTTTTCTTTGTATACTTCCTTTCCTTTTAAGTTCACCCACGCACGCAGTAAATTTACAGGAGAATGGAGATGATTTTTACTAGATCAGCTATGCATACTACTTAATTTATTTAACAGGCTATTTTTTGAACAGTCCGGAAACAATTTATATTCTAATTAACTATAAGAACTAGTATATACATGTAGCTGATAAAGCTAGAAATAATATTTTTAAACGACAACAAACACAATTCATAAGGCAGAAGTTGATTTTGCCAGGTCAAATATTTCTTTTCTAATCGCTTTATACAGTAAGTTCTAAGCATATACCTAAGCATATAAACTTAATTTTCTAGATTTATTGATTTATAGTTGTTCAAATGTAGTATAATTCTCTAGATAAAATCTATTTTAAAAAATTCAAACGGTAAGTGGTTTTTATTATTATCTTTCTACAAAACTACGTTTCAATCAATCCTAAAAACTACTTTAAAATAATTTTATTTAGAAAAAACAATTTTTAAAAAATTGCCATTCAAAACATACTTTAAAAAACTAGGTAAGATAGATATTGGAAAAGTCTGTTAATTTGGGTTACGATATTGACATTACATTTAAAACAATTTTTTGCATTGTTTATATACAAAACTCGGCATTTCAAACTTTAAGTGGATAATATGTGTAAGTCATAACAGAAATTATAAGAAATCGGAACATAAAAAAGAATAACTAAAAGGGTTAGATTTATTACAAATCTTTGTCTTCCTTTCTATAGCATCATACAATAGACGGCACTGATAGCATTACATTTTATCTGTAAGATAATAATAATGTTTTATAGAATATTCTTTGGGAAAATAAACATTTAGATAAAATCTGAGTGAAAGGTGAAAGGACATTCCCTCCTTTTTAGCTTGCTTAAAAATGATAAAAGCAAACACTGAAGTAGTAGGAGTACACATTTTACAAATATCATACCCTTCAGTCCTGACCAAATCATCCATATATCCGTTTAGATTCACAAAGTAAATCTATGAAAGCTCAAGCCTTCACTCAAATTTAGGAAAAAATCTATATAATAAATGTATCTACAACACGATCACAGCAAATATGACTTTTTTCCAATCGAATTACCCGAATCCACCAAGAAAGGAAATGGTTGTACAAACACATGCATGCATACACTTCAACAAAGAATTTTTGAAGAAGAAAAAAACATATCGAGTGAAAATGTAAGTAAGGTAGAAAGAGAGTACCAAACAGATTACCTAGTTTAGTTGCACAACGTTGTCTTGTAATTTTTGTGTATGTATTATGCTCGTATTTTACTTGTGAGAAGATGAAATAAATTACTTTGTGTACTAGTTTCGTCTCTATTTCTTCAAGATAAATTTACATCAGCAACCCTGCCAATATAATCAGTAATCCGTATTCCATGATGAGACTAAAAACAAGATGAACGTAGAGAGGGAGAGAGAGAGAAAAAAAAGTTTCAATGAATGCTAAGCCATCCCTTCTTTTTTTACTTTTCTAGTTTGCCAAATACTTTATTCTCCTTCACATCCATCCTCACTGGATCCCACAATTACAGTGGCGTGGAAAGTAGCAGCAGAAGAGAAGCTACTCTTGAGAGAGGACAGAGAAAAAGATCCACATGGGAACTAGAAAAGCCAAAACACAAAAGGAGAACAGGCACACATACAAAACATCCCCACCTTGGTTCCAGCTCTTCAACTCCGTTTTTCAAGAATAAAAAAATACAAGCTAAGTTGCGTAACAGAAATCCGTTTCCTTTCCAGAAAAGACGAGCAACCCAAAAACACACAGAGTAAACTGACATAAAAAGAACAGACTAGAGAAAAAAAGTCTCAACAAATACGTACATGCATTCATATAAAGAGTACAAGGAAACTGCTGACATATAAGTATGAAAAAACTGTATGTAATCGTGTATTTTAAGAAACAGCTCTTGTACAACATGAAAAAGTGGGTATGGTTAATATTATTAATACGTAATATAAAAATATGATGTTGATGAAGTTACTAAATATAAAGATTCGTTTTTTTGTTAACAACCACATCCACCCCATCTCAATTCATTCTCAAAAGTACAAAGTTGTGGCAACACACAACTTTTTTTTCTCCGATATGTTTTACCAACAATAAAATGTTTTTCTTCTCAAAAAACTCCCACTTTTATCCTGCAGCATAGAAAAAAAACCATCTTTCTGGTGAATAGCGTCGATTAATTTTGTCTACTTTTTGATGACTTTGCATTTTCCAATTTTGTGTTGCCACTTTTCGTTCACTCCTTTTTATCATCTACCAATTTTGAAAGAAAACAGCAGCTCGACGCCGACACTATTCACTGTAATGTGATGGGAATGGAGTTGTTAAGTTAAATGTTGATTTTTTCATAACGTCCGTGCCTGTGAATGTCTCTTGAGGACAAAGACAACAACAAAAGATGTCGTTTTGTATTTATAAAGTATTAAAAAAGTAGAATTCAGGTGTTGTTGTTATTGTGGTCGTTTTGTTGTTGTTTATGCTCTAGATGGACATGCTCTTCCTTTCTGCAGCATTGTAAAGTTATATTAGCCCGTCTATTTTTACAACGTACTTGTAATATGCGTATTGGCCATTTATTCAGGAAACACGTGTAAAATAATATGTCAAGCATGTATAGCTACATAATAATAGTAAAATGAGAAAAGTATCCAAGCAGAATACAAATAGTAAAATCAAATTGCCCATTTGCACAAAATATCCTGACATAACTGAACGATTATGGATTATGTGTAAAAATAGACTAAATTATTATTACTTTTGTGCACCGTGATGCAAAAAGTAAATACTTTCTGACGAAATATGTACATGTGTGCAGCATATTATATAAATCTATAGAAAACATTTTACCTGATTTATCCCCATCACTAATAATAATGGCTGGTATCTTGGGTAATTTTTGTGGCAACATTTTTTCGCATATGAGATTTCTTTGAACTCTTCAATTTTTCAATGCAACTTATCGATTTTTATTTACAATTTTCAAAGCGAGATGGTAGTGTCCATTTTGTTGAAACACGGGGTGAAGATGATGTATTAGTAAAATATGTCATTGGCATGATCATCCCATAAATTACGCATAAAATATAATTCTGCGAAACCAGGTTCCACACAACATGCAACATGATCGTTATTTTCTGTATTCCAACATGTGCATCACAAGCTATGTTCCTTTTTTTGCATTAAGTTTACTGCAAATAGGATTTATGACAAAATAGTGGAGATATGACTTAATAATCACTTGCACCAGCAAACAAACTGAAGTTTTATTTGGGATAGGTCATAGTCTTATATTTGTTTTCGTTTCGGGTATGATGATGAAGATGATTTAGCAATATATGCATTCGATTTTCTAATAAAAATGTTCACATGAAATTTATTACTGAAACGACAAAACTGAACACAGGAAATTTACTTTTCTCACCTTACTCAACCACATCGTATCTCCTTAGAATCTAGCATTTCATATTTCTATTTTGTAATATTTATCTGTCGTAAAACTGAGCTGAATGAGGGAGGTGTCACTATGTCACCTTATTAATGCAATAAAAAAACTCCACAAGACTGGTTGAGTGCGAGTAATCTGCTGAAATAGTAGGCAAGTAGAGATACGATGTTACTATAACTTTCAGTTTTCAACATCCAAAAAAGACACATTTCTTTTGTCAAATAGCATTGTAAACTTTTCTTCTAAGTACAATATTAAATAAAATTATTACGGATTTATAAAATAAGCTCACACAAATACACATAAATATTTTTTCATATTTGGGTTCCACGATTGTATGCGTTTATTGGGTTGAGCGCTAAAAAGAATGATGTATTGCAAAGGTTGAGAATTATTTGGCATTATTATTACAGAGGAAATATAATCTAAATTGTAACAATGACATTGCGACGTGCAAACGACATGTTGCAATGCTGACGACGACGACGACTCCATTCCATTTACTGCGTATTTATTTTCGGTCTCAAAAGACGAGTAACAATGACAAAACACGTCTTCTATCCATCCCACCATATTTTCTCCCAAACACTTTCACTCTTCTTCATATTCACTTTCATATTTCAGCATCTTCTACATTAAGTCTCGATCATTTTTTCTTTCATTTTTTTTGAAGGAACCAGAACAACAGTATTATTTACAGCAAACAACATGGAAGATGATTGGTTGAATGAGTAAATGTCTCTTGTCTTGAACTACTAGTGCGGTTCTTGTTGTGGGATCCTTTTAATATGGTAATACATCAAAAAACTTCCACCACCATAGCATCATGAATCAAGATCATGATTGTTCTCTGTCTTGTCTATCGAATCGCTCATTCTCTACATGTTCTTCGTCAACGCACAAGACTTTTTCTATTATATTTATTTTCCCAACAACACCATCACCACCACTGAACAAACATATTTGTTATATGTTAACCTAATAGATGAAGAAACAAGTAGACGAATGTACTATTAGAACCCTTTCGATTTATCTATGTAAGTAAACGACTGAGCTGTTGTAAACGGAAAGAAAACAAGTGCCAATACCATCATCATCATTCTAGCAACTATTTATCTTATTGCCTTTCTTTTCGTTTTTTCAAACGTTTCTCACGTTCAAAATTGGCTCTATTCTACGTATTTTGTAACATATTAGTAGTACTTGGGATAGAAAGATAGTTTAGTTTTAATAATAATAAATAACCATTATTGATGTGCGCCAAAAATGTTAATTCCTCTAGAATATTATCATACTGTGGTCAAGT
This sequence comes from Entomobrya multifasciata, assembly GCA_034693345.1. Taxonomy (NCBI): domain Eukaryota; kingdom Metazoa; phylum Arthropoda; class Collembola; order Entomobryomorpha; family Entomobryidae; genus Entomobrya; species Entomobrya multifasciata. Next base: position 39,116 of record JAQFXM010000427.1, read on the forward strand.
TGCCTTTTGCAATGTATATCAATTAATAAATAATAATAAAAGCGTTTATACAAAAAGCCGCAACCACATAATTTGCTATAATGTATCAAAGATAATATTTTTTATCATGTTCATTTTTATTCATTTATGGAGATTTATGGGTGCAATGATTATTATTATTGTTGCCCGTTAAACATATTTCGGAGAGGGGTTAAACACTACTTGGCTTGATCATGTAAATAGCTATTTATAGTATTTTTCTGCATACATTTTTTTGGATAAAATTTATACACACAATCACCACCACCATCTCGTTTATACATCTTTAAGAAACGAAAGGGTGAATGAAAAAAAGTATTTGATACTGGATTCAATACAAACAGCATAAATTAAAGATATGCATAGTTTACAACTATCCGATACAAGAAGAAGTTAGTAGACTTCTTCCCCACCTCCTTAAACACCACACAACCACTACCACGTCGTTGTCGTGATATTATATGGCAGCTCACACTCACATTCCCATGCAGACACAGGGAGACACACACAAAACAACACGTAGTAGTAGAAAGCGGCTGCTTTCATATTGAATCATTTCCCGTTCATTTCACTCGACTGAACAGTAGTCGCAGTTGTACGAGAAGTGGTTGTAGTAAAAGAGTAGCAAAAATATGTAGTTGCGACGGCAGTTACTGGTATTTATATCAGTGTTGCGAGTAGTGACTAAAACCATAGTGGTGGTGGTACTGCAATAAAAAAAAGTAGACAGAATTTGGTGAGGCCATCGCTGCTGTGATGCTGCCACAACCACTGCTACCACCACCTTTTCCATTGCAATCACCACCGACGCCACCACTGCTCACCACGCGTTTTTCAGGGTTTTTTCTTTTCCATTCATTCTACAATTCTTTCTGTGTATCATCATCCCTTTTTTATTCTTATTATCCTTTCTTTTAACAAACTCATCGTCTTTCACTTTTCTCGTCTAAGCGAGCTTTTTTCTACTTTATTCATTTGATTCGCTCAAAAAAAAAGAATTTAAGGTGTATGTAGTTTCTTAGCTTCAGAACAACAGAAGCAAAACGACTAGCTGCATCTAATCGTCATCTTTACGATATGATAAAACTCTGCGAATATATCTGACAGAAGAAAGAAAAAACCAAATGGTTATTATAACGGCACGAAACATTTTTTGCTTTTTTGAGCCACGTTCGTTTGTTCCTTTTTACATAATACAGGTAAAGGAAAAAGTGCATTCCTACAGCTTCACGGGTGTGTCTAGTGCCATTTTTGCGAGCAGCACATTTTATAAATTTGTAATACTTTTATATGAATAATAGATATATGTACATGTTAAATGTTACAGAAAGTTGAAACATGTACTTTTAATGCATGTACACTTTACTTTTATCAATTTTCTCTATTCGCCGGTAAAGAAATGCCTACCTTTTTTGGGGAAAAAAGATTTTTTGCTCTTCCATTCGGTTCACATCATACAACAAACGACTTATTTCTGCTAAACTTGAAACGAAATAGAAGAGCTTCCCATTTTTTCAATGTATTATTATTCCATTTTGTCACTCGATTTGTATATAAAACCATACACAAAACAATATAATCTTACTACAACAACAGATGCTCTGCAATGTTCAACGGTCGTTTAAAATGTGCTCTTTGTTCCCTACTTTTCTTTTTCGTGATAGAAAAAAGGGCATCCGCTTCGTGCCATCAGACCAGGGGAAATACATGAGAAAGTTTTTCAGTTTGCCCTTTTACAAAAAAAGCAGCTCGGCTGCTACTTCTATTCTGCATGTATGCATACTTGGTTTTGCCATTTTGTGCAAAACACTTCTACCATTTTTCTTTTTTATTGGTGCTCACGTTTGATACTCTCTGCTTTTTCTAAAAAGCGAAAGATTCTAGCATTATTATTATTAAAATAGCGAGTTAACTTGACTGCTGCTGTTCAATTTCTCGTACAGACTCACAATAAAATTTTAGCTTGTTTTGTTGGGATATTAGTTCGACGGATGAACGTTACACTAACAAGTACAAATCCATATGGTATGACATGCCTTTCTCAACCAATATAATATTGTTCTAGTTGTCACTTGTCACTAGTCGAGTCCGTCTGACCAAGTCCGACACATTTTAGAACTGCAATGTGCATTGGAATATAACAATAAAACGACAGATATATGCAATCTCGACTAAATATTAAGTGGTCTAACAATATCTGCTATTTTGGTTAAAAAAAGGTGCACATAAACCGTACTTATGGTTTGCCAATTTAATGAGTAAGTGTTTGACGTATGACGATCATTGTTTATATTTAATAAAACATTAAGTTCTCATAAGTTTAGTTTATTTATTTTGAAATGATTTTTTATGTTCACAGTGTAATATCGTATTCTACAAATTGTATGCAACATCAAAAATATCACGCAGAGTTCAATTTTGTAAACTGAAATACTCCGATGATCTCTCTTTTATTATGGATTCATCCAAACTCCAAACCATGTTTATTTATTGTACGGCTGAGTAGAGCCTTTGCTATACGCACTACCCAAACAATAAGTCTCTATATACAGCCTTGTAATCCTTACAAAAAGATCATATACAATATGTACTCAAGATACTTATAGGCATATGCAACTTCAATGCATTGATAACTAAGTGCCTTGACGGTCTTCCATATTTTTCATATTATGTAAAATAAAACTGTAGAAAAAGCACATCTAACCACTAGAGATTTTTTGATTTCGTTATTTCCCTTCGAGGAAAAAGTCCCGATGTTTTCTACTTGAGGAGATGGATAAATGTGGGAACTTAATAATTTTTTATCGAATATTGCAAAAACCGTGTTTTTGTTCTGCCAATATTGCGCAACATTGTTTCGATTTTTTTGGTTCTTTTTGCATCATCATATCAATGTTATTCGGTTTGTACTGTTGTGTTTGTGTCAATGTGACCCACACAAAGTGACAGACAACGATAGAGTTAATTTTTATAAGATGTGCCCATTACATAAAAATGGACAGGAAATTGACAGAATGAAAAAGAAAAGTTTTAAAAATCCATGAGACAGAATTTCGATCTGATCCTATTTTTCTTTCGACCGTTTCTTCTATCTGTTCTATATCTGACAGAATGAAGCAGAAAGGTGTAAACATTCAGAAGTATGTTTTATGTAACTATTTTACCACTGTTGTTATTGTATAACACGCTACTTAGAAATATTAGAAAATGACTTTCAATGAAGATATAAAAAGAACAAATATAAATGTTCCTTTTCAGAATCCTCGAAAGCTAAATACATACATTGAAGTTCAAAGACGTCACTGACAGACTGGTTTGATCCAACAAGTTTCAAACCTATCGATCTCTAAATTTTAGTACAAATAAATTTTTAGGGTTGCAATTGATTTTTATGAAGCAATCGATTCGTTCTTGTAAATCTTGAAATCTTTTTACTGTAAAAATTCATTGCTTAAGTGACTTGTTCGGTTGGATTTGAACATACAATCAACAATAGCAGTGTGCGTGTAAGGAAACCAAGTAAATGTGTTGTTGGAAAAGGAATTGAATTTGAAGTCGGCACTGTACATAATTTTCCGAAGATAGATTAAGTATTTTTTCAGCTCAAGAGTCAATGTTACTATTATTATGTTTGTTATATTTTTGTAGAAGTACTTAATAAATTGTTGCAACATTTAATGGCTTTTTAAGAGCAAAGTTTCTAGAGTCGAGTCTCTCCATCATTGTTGCAACATTGTCATCATTGCTGCTACGACAGAGTAGACAGTTCAAACGAAAACACTTCGTCTCTTATGTGGTTTAGTTTTTACTTGTTTTTTTTGGATTGCTACAACGATTTAAAAACAATAATAAAACTATATAAAGCATCAAGTATAAACATATATACTTGACTGTTTATCAACGGATAAACTAAAAAGTATCAAAAAGACGAGAGAATGGCAAGCAATGAGAATAATAGAAATGCTTTGCTCTTCTAGTCTCTAGTTCCAGTTGACTTTCTTTAACTATCATTCCTCTTTACATTTTGTATTTTCGTCTTGGGTGAAATAGAACACTCAACGGAATAAGGTCATGAAGATCCAATTCTTGTCAATTCAATGCTTGTCTCTTGCTTTCCATCCTGTTATATGATGTATCCTACTTTAAACTCAGAGACAACACTATAACATTGTTTGTTCAAGCAGCTCTCTTGGTGTGTGGGAAAGAGGGAAACAGAAATGGAAATTTCATTTGGTCCTGGAAAAAACACCACCGCAACAACCGGCATCCCACTGCCACCACCACCACAAAACTCCTCCACACAAAAGCTATGAAAAACAACCACACAGTTTTCTCCTCAAAATATGTTTAACGACGACACTTGAAGAAAAAAGGGAGAAAAAAACTTCACACACAAACTTGACTGACTCTCTCGAAAGAGAAAAGCAAGAGAGACAAGATGTAGGAAAAGAGATACTTTCAGTTGTTCTTGTTCAACTCTACATACATCTTTGCATTCTTACAATTCTTGATGTTGAATAAACAAAACCTTACAAGAAGAACTACTTGACTGGCTTTGGATTCTGACTTGACTGTTTTTCAAAACTAAAACCGCTGGGATTCTTAGTAGAAAAAAATAGGTCTGTCAATTTTTTTGCACAGTTCAGCTCAACTCGACAAAAAATCTGTGACTGAATTTAGGTAAATAGATTTTTGTTTCTTTGGTGGAAATTTTTTGTTCTTATCATATGAAATGCATGCATGACTTAGCACATTACATAATAGTGATTATGTGTACCTATATAAAGTATTCATAGTGCATTTAGTCATTTATTTGATATAAGAATGCAGACTTGTTGATAAATTGTACTAGACGCTTAAAGTGGAGCAATAGAACCCAGCCTGTACAATATGTTAACGACGACTACTCACCATAATTGAGTAGCCGTCTCTCTGTCTACTAATTAACCAGTACCGTTATCTGTCTTTCCACGTGCACAGCTTCCCTGTGCACATCTAATGTATTATCCGGGCTCCCCGGCCCATCGTCTTGTCATTCCTACTTCTACTCACTAATAAACCAGTACTCAGCTAAACCTAGCTCTCTCGTCTTCTACTCCAGTCATTGTCCATAGCACACCATACCATAAGATACCTGCATATCTTACATCTAACTTGTTGGAAGTTGAAGTTACAGCTGTCATCACAGGCAAGCCATGGTAGTTTTTTTCCGTTGCGAATGAGAAAACGACGCATGCCTGTACCAGTTAAATAACTATGGAGATGGATATGAATTTAAGAAATGTCGGTTTTACCATTTTAAGGAATCTCAACGAATTTTATTGATTGGAATATTTTGTAGGATGAAGCTTAACGGATAAAAAAGTCGCATTATGAAATAGCTACAGCGCCATTATTATTCCACTTTTTCACACTTTCATTGTAAATAAACCTCGATATAAATGCAGTGATGTATGGTAATTGAACATATTTTTACTGCTGTCCATTATAAATGGAAAAAATCCTGATTACCCTGTAAACATGCGAATTTTCATAAATTAGACTGAGCACATGCTTAGAAATTTTTATGATGAACTACTGTAGGTATTGTCGTTTTTAAATATGATACATTCATTCATGCGAGTGAATAAGTTTGGTAATCGACATGTTATATCGTCAAAATTTTGTTACGATATAAATTACAAATAGTGTGTTTAAGTTAAAAGCTTCTGCACAAACATTTTACGTGAAATTAACCCATCGGCAAAACATTCCATTGCGTGTGCCTAATTTTGTAGCAATTCTTATCTTCAAAACCATTTGGTTAGAACGAACTTACTATAGGCAAAGTTTAACTTTAATTAACCACTAGGTGGCGAATTTGTTTTTTATTATGCTTAGAAAAGTATTTTTGTTCAACTTTTCTTTTATATTGGATATAAAATATATGACCTTCTTTTTTAAACACCTGATGCGGATGTTTTTCAAAACCAAATTTCAAAAGGCTTTAAAAATCGTTTATAGGTAAATAAATTTAACAATACAATTTATTATGTTATAGGCATTATTCCATCATCATTTTACAGGATAGTTTCAAGACAAAATTAGGAAACGAAATTAGGATCAAAACAACATTAACAAATCAGTAGTCAGGTTTTTTTATTGTTGAAAATATTTCAATCGACCAAAACGTCGGGGAATATTAGTTTGATAATGCTGTGGTCATACTACATATAGCACTTTTAAGTCACCATGAAAAAGTTTTTGCTAAAAATTGCATCAGTTCTACTGCTTATTGATCAATTAACCAATTCTCAAGATTTACAAGATTTACCTGGATTTAGTGCATACTTGAATATCATTTTATCCAAATCAGATATGTTGTTGGTAGTGCACTTTAATAATTCAAATCAATTTATAAACAAAAGTGCCTCGCAATCCATCCAACAAATTGTACTATCCACTGACAAAAACATATCCGTCAATAATAAAGCTAGAAGGTATCAACAAGTCAAAATATTGGTTATTTTATCATCTAAAGATATAAAGCCATCTTCCACTATAAATGTAATACAATCAATATGGAATGTTTTAATGTGGCCAAGTACCTTAGTGCTTATCACATCTTCTGCAGCAATAAATTCTAAAGCAAAACTAAAAAGTGTAGATTTATTATGTTCGCATTCTCAAACTACAACTACTTCAATAAAAAATAAATGTCGACATCAAGACAAAATATTTCAAAATTCTCCAGCTGTTAAAATTATGTTTCATATTAATATTAGTAAAGCTTATTTAATTACGAATGGAAATTTCAAAGGTGCTGAAATAAATTTGGAAAATGAATTAAAAGAAAATCCTACTTTTGATGCATTGCAACTCCATAAAAAGTATTTGTATTTCGGAAACCGTAAACATATATACATGTATTATGGCCATCAGTATTTTTTGTTTTTCTTTGAATCCATCTCAGGAAATTTTTTGTGCGATAAAATTTATAGAACTCGGAAGTACTCACGATTTCCGTCTGCAGAATACTGTTGGGCAAAACAAATGCTTGTAATGGAAATTTCGAAAATACATAACGTAAGTTATTTTCAATGGAAAATTGAAACGAATGTTTTCGACAGCAACTACATTACATTGAATAGGGTTTCCGTTCCTTATCCAGAGTGGTACGGGAATGGCCTGTATTTACAATACTTTTCAGGACAATCTTACCACTATTGCATTGACCATAATAAATCATCAAATGGTACATCAACAATAAATATTGAATATCAAGTTTGGACCCAATCGACACCATCAGCAATATGGGTTTCAATTTTTTTTACTTGGCTAATAAGCTCTATAGTTCTCTCAGTTGAAGTTAAAGAGATTTCGATTTCATTTTGGAAAAACTTGGAAGCCAATCTTTTCATGGTTTATCATTTGGGTACTAAGGCAAGTCAAGAAATTCCAAAGGATTTCAAGGTTTTCATATTTTTTGTATTTGGTTCATGGTTATTCTGGACTCATTATGAAATGGAATTGACAAGCTTAGTTACAGTGAAGACTAAATTAAAAGCTTTTGAAACTATTGCTGAATTAGTGGGAAATGGATTCAAATTGGAATATCCCGGTAACTGTGGGAATATTACAAAAAATTATTATTGTAAACCATATTTTACACCAAGTGACAGAGCAAGAATTGTTAAACAGCTTGCATGGCTTGTTGAATCACGATGGAATCTCTGGTATCTTTCAAAATGCAGGACAAGAGTAAAAAAAGAAATTGGGCAGAATGTCGAATGTTTCATTGTACCCGAAGAAACGAATACATTTGCAAAATATATGGTAATATATACAATGAATCGGTATTGGATTTTAAAAACTGTTCAACGCATACACGAAGCTGGTTTAATGCACAAGTGGAATAATTGGGCTTCGTATGCAGAAGCGAATTTAGACCGAGATACATTTATCGAGATACCAGAAGAACAGAGTGCGGATGTTATAGACTTATCAAGAATAGTTTCAGTTATGCTTTTATGTGCCGTTATAGAGCTAGTAGCTGTGATGGTGTTTGTGGTAGAATGTGTTTCAAAAAGAAAAACTAAAGTAACCCTATTTTTACCCTGAAAACATAACGCCAGGTTCTTGCATTGGAATCGCTCGACAAAATAAATTAAATTCAAATATCGTTATTTTTGGTACGTGGTTCTTGGAAACTCTTAAGTTATGTTTGTGCCAACTCGTGTTTGGAGTGTTTGCCTTATTAACAAAACCAACATGTATTTTGCCCTTATATCAATTTAAAGGTTGACGTAAGTTTGGCATATATTCGAAAAATAATAAGTTTGGAAAAACATGGTTGCTACTTTCATTTGTATAGTGGAAACGTGTTTTAAATTTTTAAGCTTACATTTTCCTCGTTATGCTAAATTTTGAGTCAACTTAGAGTATATAAATTTGAGAGTTCTTTTAAATCATGGACAGGAGTTGTACTTTTTATAATAGTATCTTTGTACAGGAAAAGTATCAGTTTTATTTAGCGAAATATTCAATCCTTTTTTAAAGCCCATATTGTAAAATCATTGTTTAGCATAAATTGTTTTCTTCTAAATGTCACCCTTGTAACAATATTACTATCTACGCTATATCTCTTTTTCAGAAATAGTGATCCCATAAGCTTTTATATTTGTCTGTTGCTATCGTATCGCTGAAGGTAAGTGTGCACAGCAGTGCATTTTGCGTAAAGTGTATGACGCGTGAATTTATTTCGTCAAATGTCCATTTGACATGCCCATTTTCAATTATAATCATTACCATTTTATTCAGCTTATTAAATTCTTCTACAAGAGTTGTATTTTAGCCAGCAAATCGTGCTGATGCTGGGAAGATTTGCTGGTCAGTGATATATACAAATAAAGCTTAAAACTCACCAATTTTGTTTTAAGCTGGAATTAGGACAGAAGTTAATGTAAAACCAGAATTTTTATTGTAAGTTTTTAGCGTTGGATAATTCATACAAAATAACGCTGCAATACTATATTTTTAACAAAAAAAGCTTAACATTTTATACAGATTTAATTTAATGAACTTACGATTAGTTTAATTTATTTGATACTTAATTTCTTAAATTGTTTTGATTCATTTTACGTACAAGTAGATAAAACAAATAACTTGTAATTATCAACACAGAAAGCATTCCCATCCAAAACAACCACTCACAAACCCAAGTTTCTTTCCATTTGTTACCACATGAATCGGAATTATAGTAAATAGGGCTATAGTAAACACTGCTTTCTCCGCCAATACTAATATCAAGACCAGCTCCTTCACTCAATTTCTCCCATTCAGGTAAATGAGTAGGTAGTTTGCTATTCTCATGCTTGTTGCTACTTTGAGAAATAATGTTGGCACTAACAAATGTAAAAATACAACACACTTTTAGCACAGAATATTTAAAACAATGAAGTAAGGTGAACATATTAATCAACAATTTAAAAATATAAGCCAAGTTTTTAACAGTAAATTCATTTGTGATACAAGTTCATTCTCTAAATCCCAATATTTTTAAACTGTTTTTAAATATATCAGTTATATTTGTACTTCTGTATTTATTATTTGACCTATGCATATTTACTCACATGCAAGCTTGAGCCAGGGCAAGCCATGTGGCATTGCGGCAGAGTACCTTCGCCCAATTTTTTGCTCATATGCATGCACTATCAAATAACTATTTTTTTGCATTTAAATCACTGCAACGTTGTCTGCAAGTGTACGTCAATTTATATTTGCAACAAAAATTTTTCATACTTAAAAAAAAAAATTGTAGTTTCTACCGCCACAAAATCGATCTTCCTTATTTTCAATTTTGCGTGCGCAATATAATTCAAATACAAATCGACTTACCTACATTTGTTCGTGTGTATCGATAAAATGCGTGACAAGCAAGAGAAAATAAATAGAACAAATAAACCTGGAAAACTACTAACGTTCCAACTTACTTTTTTGTTCTAATATATTGTTTGAGTACACCATATAATCCGCTTGACAAAGATTTTTTATAATGAAATGCCATTTTTAGTGTAGATAAGCCAAACGTTCATTAGAATTTACTCTATTTTTCGGACGTAACAACTTTAAACCAACGATATCAGCTTCTGTTTATCGGTAAACGAAGTTATTATTTTATTTTCGAATAATGTCATATCATATAACCCTAAATAACAAAGATACGTGTTATTCCTCAAACGAGATAAAGTTTGACCCATTTTACAGAGTAAGCTCTCAGTGAATGATAGTACGTGTTTAAAATTCATTGCAAGAACTGCATAGTTTCAGTCCTCAGAGACTTTTCAATAGTTGGATTGGTTATATACAGAAGCATAAGAGCCATTACGAAAATGAAACAGGCCCTTTTATTAACCGTTTATTTTATTTTTTGGAATTTAATATTTTCTAATTCCATCGATACCAAGCCCAAAACGTTAGATGAGTCGAAATCTTCTGAAAGAAAGGTAAATAATCAGTCACTTTCCTCAAAAAAAATTCTCAATATTTTCGTTTTCTTAACATTTCTTTTACATAAAAAGTTAATAGACACAAAGAGAGGACACATCCCAGTTTTACCATCCACTAGCTATGTAACTCCGCACGAATGTACGGAGTGGCAAACTTGGAGCGAAACACTTAAATTATGTATTTATATTAGGTACATATACATGCATGGTTGAAAATCGCCGAAAATATTAAGCTCGTCAAACGGATACAGACGAATGCTACTGCAAAAACACTGCAGTCCACGAAAAATACTGATAACTTGGGAACTTTGTTGACAACAAAAAATGAAAGCAATGCAGTAAAGGGATAAATAATAGACTCGTTCACATCAGAACTTTATACAAATAATCACTAATTAATTATCTAATTTATTTCACACTTAGTTAGACACTGCATGTTAATTTAAATTTAATAACAAATGATTTACGCTTAAGTACATAAAACGCTACTTTTATTCTATTTTAAAATGTAGAAGCAAAAATAAATACAATTTAAGTTATGATAAGTTTACTGAATTTGATTTTTTAAATGCACATACAAGAAAGTAGCATAAAAATAACGTTAGTATGATTACAAAAAACAACCCTACCCAAAACCACCATTCACAAAACACAGCTCCATCCCACCTATTGGCACATGAATTGGAATTTGAGTGACCTGAGCCGTGGTAATCGCCTTGTCCGCCCGTTCTGGCAGCATTAATTCCATGTTCACCTTTTGCAATCATTACCTCGAATCTTGGTCAGATGATGATTTAATTACTTTTTGTTATACACTTTATTGGTTTCAGACTGAAAAGTAGACGTTGAAAAATTTAAGCTGGTCTAAATATGACACAAAAAAGTAAAATAACTGCAAGTGTAACTTTAAGTTATTTGTATTTAATGACATGATTCATGCTTTTTAACCTTTTATGTATCAATAGATTTTATGGAACTAATGGACAAAATTGTACACCAATAATTCAAAACAGAAGAATTTAGATAGTTCTTTGACGAAAAAAAAATTCGAATTTCGAAGTACCAAAGAAAATAAATGATTAGTTGCTATAAAGAAGCAAAATCCGACGTTTCTTACAGATTGAGAAAAGTCCAACTGAAAATAAACTTAAACAAAATTTCTTAAACAAAATAATGGGTTGGGTTTATACTTTGTACTTTTGCACTGCAGAGTTGAGATGCATAAATGTAAAATCATAAAATTTCGTGTCAAAACATATCACGTAAAAAGTTACTTAAGACAAATTTCGTAGTGCGTATAATCTTGACAAACAGCATATTCCATCATAATCACTAATGCATGATACATTTTGCTTAGTAAATACATGCAAAATTGGTTTTGCCATATCGAAGAGCCAAACATACGTTGGTCAGGTAATCATTCAATAAAGCGTAAGTCAGCCATAGAATATACCGATAAAAATGTGAAGTGAAATAAAAAACAGTATATCAAATAAAATAACCATTTGGAAGTTGCAAGTTCAGTTTTTATTCATAACAAAATGCAAAAACATATAATGCGCAATCAGAAACATAAACGTTCAAATAGAAATTCTCATTATCATTTTCACTCCACATGTAAGAGCAAAGAGAAGTGTTAGTGTTAAAACAATGCCCATCCAGATTGCTGGTGTGAAGAATCCTACACATTCATATGCTTTCGCAAATTTAAGGTTCATAGCTTTGTCTCTAGATATAAATGCTTGAATTTGAAATCCTTTGATATCTATGGCAAACTTGTAACTACTCTTTTTACGGTATTCCAACGGATACAAACTGCCATACCGGGAACAATGAAATGAGTTGTTTATCGGCACAGTTAAGTCCACATCT
>JAQFXM010000428.1:0-51475 GCA_034693345.1 Entomobrya multifasciata
CCGAGAAATAGAAATCCTAACGCAACTGGATCACCCATACCTGGTTAATTTGTGGTTTTCATTTCATGGTAAGTCGAGAGAGAATGTGTATCTAGTTTTTCTGAATATTTATCTTTTTTTAGTGTCAAGTGTAAAAAAATAAAAGCGTTTTAGGTTTCTTGCCAATCACCATTCACCATCCTCATCCTCAAACCAAACCACCACCAACCTTTTTTCTTTCTTGATTGATTGCCTTGTCGATTTTCATGAAAAAAATATACTCATGCAAAAGTTTCATTTAAACTAATTGCCCACAAAAACTAATCACTAAATCTACAACCAAACTAATAATTATTCCATTCTCCATTTAGCACAATAAACACGCGAAAAAATTCTACTTTAAAAAAAAGTTTACTAGTTTAGCAGATATTTCATCACTGACAAACATCTGGTCAAAATGTTGGTCTGGCTGATTGTGAGTTGGGAAAATATTTCTAGTTTAACCTTTCTACATGGCAAATTTTATACAGAGATATCAAACCAAGGTTGCAAGAGTGAAAGCACTTTTCACAGAGAAAAAAAATCTCTCAATCGACAAGTGAGTCATGTTAATTTGCGTCTATAATCAACGAATATGGTAATATGCATTAGAGATATACAGGATTTTTATATTATGGTAAACGGTTATATGGTTGGTATGCTGTATGCATAGATGAATGTGAAACAGGAAATTGCTCATTGTGGTAAACAAAAAAAAATACTATGGAAAATAGTTTGAAGATAGGCAAAACAATTTGTGGACAACGAAAAAAAATCAAAAGTTCCGTTGGTTCATCAAGTGTTTTTTTCCTGTTCTTTGTGCTGATGATGATGGTCTGATCTGATGGCAACGTAGATTGCAAACATTGAAAACATTGCCGTTGGCTTTATTTTACAAGACCACTTTACTTTCTAAACACAGAAAGGAAACAGAATACACGCAAAATTTAGTAGCGCTGTATACAGTTTATCATCAGAGCGCTTACAAAAATAAGTAAAGATAAAAAATATGAAGGAATAGCTAGCTATACACACACAAACAACTTGAAAAAAATGTTTTTTTCTTCAAAATATATTCCAACTTTTTTCGCTCTCTAAATAAATTGCGTAACAAAAGAATATTTGGAATTAGTGGTGAAACTAATCGGGTGAACTTGTTCGTAATCTTTAGTTCAGAACTGAGAAAAAATATGCAAAAGTTCACTGTATTTTACTCCGTATTCCGTATCCACGTCTATGCGTCAACGTATAGAAAAAAAGGTTGGTAAGGTCAACCGTAAAAAATATTAACTTTCTATAACGCCAACTAAACAAACAATTATTATTATTTTATACCTATATACATATATTTGTGTATATTTATCATCAACCACAAAGTTTATATAACATTTTTACATTGGCTTGGTTTTTTTTGGGAGAAAATTGATCCAAACCCAAGTTTACCCTGACACAACTTCGCCCAGTATTCGCCCGCGAGAGTCTGTAGTAACTTTCTCCTTTTTTAGCTTTAATGACTTATGCAATTCTATCCATTTATTTTTACCAACATGTTGGGAGAAAGAAAGCAATGATACCCAAAGAAACCCCGTTAAAAATTAATTTTTTAAGCAAAGCAGTATAACAAGTTGTCTGTGGAAAAATATATATGTATAATATTTGGTTACACACCAAATACCGCTCACACCGCACGACAGGCATAATCTTACCTCTGTGTAAATCCAACCAAGTTTTTTTTGTATTTTCCCTAGTAACGAAACACTTTTTGCATTGTATGATTTAATGAGTATCTCTTTTCATGAATTTGAAATAATCCTGTGTTCTCCGCTGCGCTACAAAAAGTTTTTGTCTTGGGAATGTTGTCTGCTTACCTTGTCTTCTAAATTGACCCTCTCTAAAATAGAAGAAGACTTTAAAAAAGGGTATAAAGCAGATGATCCCTATCCGATTATAAAAGGCTAAAAAAAAGTTGGGAGCACACCGCCACTCGGCTCGGTGGTATACCATCTTTAGAAAATATCACAGTCTCTCTCACTGGTTGTTTTCTAATTCTTAAGTCTTTTGCATAAATAAGCATGCTACTCGTCTCGTCTCTCATTTTGTGTCGCTTCTCTACTTTCACTCTTATTCTTCTTGAAAATTATAATCAGACATGACTGTCGAGTATTACAACATTAATGAATTTTGTCTTAAATGCATACGGAAAAAGATTGGATAAGTTCCATTTTCCTCAGTAGTGCTCTTCTTTGATAATATTTTTGATACTTCTTTTATAGTGCCAGATAATACTTTATAAGATCACTCAATGGGAGGGGATAAAATGTCTGTCTGTTCGTCTGTACACTAGATATCTTCCACACCTTTCAGCCGTTTTACATGAAACTTGGTCGATTTGTTGATTATGTCGACCGTTAAAAAAAGCCTTGTCTTTTCTGAAGCCAAATTGTTTGGATAAAGAGACTCATTTTTTAAATACGATCAATAGAAAGAATGCTGTTGATTTTCGGCGTGGTTGTGAATTGGCTCGACGGTACCCAAGTAACGGTCAATTAACGATTACATACTCTTAAATGGCAATTTAATGGTCTTCATTTTAAATTATTCATTTGTCATTACCGGCTCAGCCGGATCCGTCTGTTTTACACCATCTTACATTTCTGGCGTTTTTACCACAAGTTTACCTGTTTAATTATTTTACTGCAGTTTTTCTTTAAAAAACAACGTTTATGTTTATCCATCCACAGAGGTAAATCTAACGCAACTTGGCTTCCATTTCTTCCAGATGTTATTATAATCAAGATAAAAAACGTAAGAAAGGAAAGTACATAGCTTCCTTTTCTGCAATAAATACTACTAGTGGGATGTGTGTAATTATTAATTTTTTGAAAAGCCAGTATTAAAAGACTTTTGGAAATGCACGACTTTTAGTTCAAACAGAGCTTTTGTTTAAGGGTTTTTGAATACGCATAAGTCGTTAGAAATAATTTTTTATTAGAGATATTATTTTCTCTCTAATATTAAAGGTGTATATTTTAAGAAAGGATACGTTTTTCGGTCAGAAGTAAGGCCCATTTGATGTAATCGGAATGATCCAATTTTGAAGAGATAAATGTTTGACGGAAAATAACTTGTCTGTTGGACATATTTAAATTTAAATTATTATTTACATTGGAATATCGAAAATCTCACAGAAAATGTCAATAAGTTGGCATAAACGAAGAAATAGAATTTTTTCTGAAGTAGCAATATAAAGTTTAAAAAACAAATAAATTATACATGGTAGTTTATTTAAAGGACGGATCAAAAATTAAATGTAGATCATTTAATAAGGTTACACAATGGTTATCAATATTTATGGATTTGATTAAAATTGAATTAATGAAAGGCTGAATATATAATAACACGAAGAATAATAGTACAACCGAGGTCAAAACCAAGAGTCTTCTTGTGGTCTCACATTTCCTATCCTACCCATGTTAAGCGTATCCGAGTTTAACATGGCTGGGATAGGAAATGTGGGAGCACAAGAAGACTCATGGTCAAAACTATGAAGCCATATTATATCATATCAACAAGTAGTTTGGTGTCCCACACAGACCCATTTCGTAGGATTTTGTTTTGAATTTTCAAGCTTTCAGTTTATTTCAAAATTCCAATACTTGTTATCAGTCATCTTTCTTTTGACTTGTCAAAAACACAAACACGCCCCAAGGCATTTCGTTCATTTCGCTTCTGCTTTTTAAGCTTCAGATACCAAATAAAAGTTAACACGTGAAATATCCCGTCCATATCAAATAGACAGTCTTGTAGCCCAGTTTTACTGAAAAGGAAACTTTGGAGCAGAGCACGTATTCAAATTCATCCAAGATTTATTACAAAACGATCAAAACAACCAGAGTTTTCATGCTACCGCATAAATTTTTATTGGGATACCAGCCGTATCAAAACTTGACATCCTTTTTCACCATCTTTGAATTTATATTTTAGTCCAAAAGGTGTATTAAATGTATAAAGTAATTTTCAAAATGTTAATATACCATAAATTTAAAGCCTCTAGAAATATGAACGGTTATGTTCTGTCACACCTTAAATTTAAAGAGTATATTTTTGGCATGTAAATTAATAAGACTCGGCTTTACATTTTTTTAAATACCACAAAAAAATAATATTCTAGCCTCCGCCACGCCATGCAGTATATCTTTTTTATAATGAACACAAATGCTCACTATGCCATAAACCTATCAAACAAAAACTAATAATGGAAATTTACCAAGTATATTAATACAAACCAAAAAAGAAAATGAACTGCCATTAAAATAAAATATGGATTTGACATACGACCTACTATTCTCGAAAAATAAAAGTGTGTTCAGCAGCTATTCTGCAAATTTATTCCATATAATTTTCCTTCAAAACTATTCGACCACAGTTTAAAACTATTTGGTCACTTGAATAAAGGAAAGAAAAAAAAAACTTGTATTTAAATAATTTATTTGTATGAACAACGGAAGGAAATATAACCAGAATTCCATAATGCCTTTTAGCTAAAAACCTTCTTTTCTTCTTAATCGTCCAGCCGACTTGCTTTCTGAAAGAAAAGCCAAGTAAAATTTTTAAGCAAAGAAGAAATTTAAGATGAAATGATGCGATTTAACGTGGCACATGTTATACAAGGCCCTACTATTATTTTTACCAGTTGACTAGCCAAAGTAACAACCTTTAAAAAATCTTTTTAGAGGAAAGCTTTTCAGTCTCGTCATCATATTTGCTAATGTGTGTACACTTTGTACCTACACACAATGCTACGAAAAGGGTAAAGCTGTCTCGGGTAGGCATTTTGTATTACTAATAAAATGAAGTATAAATGGTGGGAGAAAAGTACTTATAAAGCTTTGCTTTTATGATATAAATACACAATACAACACAAAAATTGTACACCCGACGACGACGGCGACGACGAGACAATCTAAAAGAAAAACTTGCCTTTAAAAAAAAAGTGTACACTTTTACTGTGCATTGTTCCTATATTGCTGGGCTGCAATAAAAAATGGAGAAAGTTCAGTCCTTTTTTTCCCATTCATCCGACTGAGCTTTATGAAAAAGGTAGAAGGTCTGTAAATGAACATGTCAACAGCATTTAAGAACCTTTTGTTCATTGAAAAATATGAAAAGCGAAAGTGTACAGTGTACAGTACGATTCACCATAAACATAAGTGAAGGGAAAGTATATTTTTAATAGGAAGCAGCTTAAAAAGATATTATTATGTTGGATGACAGCATACTGTAAAATAATATACAACAGAAGCAATACTGCTGCTATGTAAACTACTCGGTTTTAATCTTCATCAACTGTACAGCCAAGTTGTAATATTTTTTTACTCCCACATTTCTCATCATTCCCTTCTCTCAATATAATAATATTACTGCTTCATTCCACTTTACTGAAATTGCAAACAAGGTGATGTTATTGTGTTATGTGTACATACTTAAGCCAAGTTTTTTTTACATTAAAGCTAACGTCAATTTACCATGTCATTGGATAAGTTTTTCTTGACATGATTTTCCTCATCATCTCGTCTCATATATTACTTCATACACCTTGACTGTGTAACAGTCCCACAAAACATATGCTAAAAACATGACAATTTATTTGTACATTCTAAGAACACTTTTACTCTTTCACCTTATTCAAGTACCACTAACATATCTTTTTAAAAGTTCTTGATTGTCCGTCTGTCCTTTCCCTGTCGAAATGTTTTTCCCCATAAATAATTATTTCTCTTTTTGCTCCTTGTATACACCTTGCTTTTTTCCTTCTATTTTATTTATCTTTTCACTTATCAAAAGTGTCTGGGGCTCTGTTGATAACAAATGGAGTGTAAGTAATACCTTTACTACAGGCACACCTTTACCTCAAGCCACCTACCTCACCTTTTATTTTATTGGGTCAACATTTTCCTCTAGGGGCAAGTTGATACGAAAAACGTGGTAATAGCTTTGAGACAACTTTAACAAGTAATCTAATATAACATAATATTCCTCCTATGATGACGACGACGACGACGACTTCGTTCGTAGTGGTGTCGGTCTTCATGTCAGCAAAGTAATGCGAGCCACATACCTATAAACATTTAATGCATGCACATTCCTCCAAACTGCATTCCATTCATGGCTTTCTCCCAAAAACATCTTTATTTTTTCTCAAGGAAAAAATTCAACACAAGAGACAACATGAAAACTGGATTTTTTTTTTCTCCACAAAACGTTTTTATTAGATACACCAGACCACACCACACCACCACCATCCACAAATAATAACGTGACCCAGCTGCATATTTTAGACAGTTGTTACTTATTAGCAAAAGTGTTTCCGTGAAAAAAACATATTCTTGTAATATTCCTCTGCCCGCCACACTTTCCTAATGGTTAAACGAGCAAGAAAATTGTAAACTTGTCTTGAGTAATATATATGCTAAGTCACAGTCACACTGTTACAGTTACACACAAACATACCATTTTATATACCAACCAGCTTTTCTCACTACAAAACTATTTTTCATTTATTTTTCTCCGTTGTCGTCCCGTTTGCAAAACAACCGCATATGTAATAATAACATCAAGCTCCATTTACACATTACATTCCATTTATTAGAAACACGACACGACACATATTCAATTCTAATGTAGCTTTCCTTCTTCATGTGTATGCATAGTTTTTTGGAGAAGAATCTTATGTCATGTCATGTGTGTGTGTATTGCATACTTACCTATTTCACATTAGTACAAACACGACACTACTCACTCCCTCACAAGAAAATAAATGGGAAACACAGGCATTGTAAAGTAAAAAGTAAAACATTATGAGTGTGCCAAGGGAAATAATCGTAAATTGTTTGCTACATTTCAGCTGTACACTGTATAAAATAGTTGAATTGCATGGAATAAAAATTTATACAGCGGACATTCCTCACTCACATTGCATATTTTTTTCCTAATGTATTCACTATTCACCTATGCCTCCATATCCACCACTTGTAATACAAACTTATTTCTCCACACCACTAACACCACCACCACCATTTGTAATGCTTTATGAAGAGAAACCTCTTTTGTTATTCTCAATTCAACTTGTATTCAAAAAAGAGGCATAAGAAAACGAAGAAAAAAACGCACCGGGAGAGCAGACACACAGACAAAAGAGTTAAGTGCTGCTCCACATTTACAAGCAGAGTAGAGAGAAAGTGGAAAGAGCTTCAAAATAAAAATGTGTAGTATGGGCTACTAGGGAAAACTTGTCCAAAACCTTAATATTTAATGAATCTTACTAGGGAAGAATAGGCAATTAGAAAAGAAAAATGGTTATGTGTGTGTGTGTGTATGCGTGTATCTCTCCGTGTGTGGCCCATTCATACATAATAATATCCATACGTAAGAAAGGAGCTCTACACTTTTTTCTACTATCTTATTATAAAAATGTGGGTTATTTTTTGTACTTGTTTTTTTTGCTGTATTATAACCAGTTGTAAGTTTTAAAAAAATGCCCACCTTTATCCGTCGAAAAAAAACCAACGGAGTTAAATAAGTGGATGGTGAGGGAGAGAGAGAGTGAGGCCAGGTCAGAGCAAAGTGCAAAGCTTTCACTTGATATCCACTTGACTGAATCAGAATATGCTTTCCTTTTTTCTTGTTCCATTTTACATTACAACTCACCATTTTTTTCTGACATAAGTAATATAACACACATGTTAGTAAATTCATTCAACCATAAATAGACTACACGGTCGTTTCCCCCTTTTTTGCCCTGTAATGAAATGCTGCTGGATTTGTATTCTTGTTGACAAGCCATACCTAAAAAATATATATCGCTTCGTTTGGTAAATCAGTTCTAAAAAATATTAATAATATCCCAAAATCAAAAAATAAGTACAGTATGTTATGCAATGCAAATGAAAGACGTATATATTCAAGTTAAAATGCTCTGATTCTTTCTTTTTGAAATTCATCAATTTCATTGAAAATCAATCATTCATTCTATCCGAGAGTCAAGTAAGCTATAAATAGCGAGCTGTCATATAAATATATATTTTGATGTAATACCTAGTCAGTATACAGATTTCACTTGCACTCTCTCCTATTAACTTTTTTATTATAAATTATTGTAGGAAAAATGGTTGATGGTGATTTACTACTGGATCATATTGATTTCCCAAAAAGGAAAATGACAAATCCATTCAATTCCAGTCGAGTCCAGACCAATTTTCTTGTATGCACAACATATAATATTTCCTATGCATTCCTTACTTCTACGCATATCTATTGAAAAAATCAAAACAACCAGAATAAGAACATGTATAAACACATCCTTCAAAAAAATATATTAAATTTTTTATAACGCTCAAAAAACACTCCAAAATCATGCGCCACACCTTTACCAGCTATTATTACGATTTAATAGAGAACCCGGTGGTGGTGGTGGTGGCGGTGGTAGTAGAAAGGGTTCAGTTAATTGAGTCAATTTTAAGCAAAAAAAATACTATAACTGTCATGTGATGTGTGCTCTTGGCTTGACATGACATGGCCATGCCATGGTATTAAGCATAGCTTTTGAAAGCGTCAGAGCAGCGACAATATTTAATGAACAGAACATTAGATAGGCACGTACCACCACATCACTACACACTTAACTCACTCTTCTCTTTTCTCCCAGTAAAACGATAAGGTATTTTGTGGCATGGCATCGCATCGCATGGCATATGACGTGGCAAAAAATATATCCTTCCTTTTCCTTTCCTTTTCCACCAAACTCATAGTCCTTTTTATGGAAAACGAACCAAGCTAAAAAAAACACCAAGTTAATTTTCTTCTTGTAATAACCTTACTTACTATTAACCCTTCCACACACACACTCTTTTTTTTCCACCTTCACCAAAAAACCAGCCATCCTTTTTTTCTCGTAATATTCGCCTTCCTTACCAGCCACACTGATAGCATAATGTATTATTATGATCCATAATAACCGTACAATGTAGTAGTTTAGCTTAGTGTGCTACAATTTATTATTACTTTATCTTTTAATAATGTAAGCCTACATCTTCTACTCTTTATCCCAAAAAGTAATATAATCTTTTGCACTAAAATGGAAGCTTCCTCTGTCATCCTTTCCAATTTTTTTTTATAATGAATGTTATATGGTGGCATTATGTTCATTGGCATGGTATATCCATGGTCTAGTGTACATATTAAGAGGAGAATATTATTATCTAATCAACCATTCTGTTTATTATCTTTTCAGATGAAGAAGATATGTTTCTTGTACAGGACCTACTTTTGGGAGGAGATCTACGCTATCATCTCATGCAAAACGTTATGTTCCCACCGGAAGCTGTTAGAATGTAAGTGTAAAAAAGATAATATTACCATAACAAAAATATATATTATCAAGAAAATGAGAACAATGAACAGTTTTTTTTTACTAGCGAACATACGTATTCATAAAAACAGAGAACTGCTATATTAACCTATCATGTCTATGTTACCGTTACCACAACATTTATTCTTTTTATGGCTGCTTTCAATAAGGGGAACTATAAAAAATGGCAAATTATGTAGGATAAGTGGCTATATTGAAAGGTTGTAAAAATTTAACACTTTTTATTAAAGGTGCAATCATTTTACTCAAGGTTTCGGCTAATACTTTACACTGGAGTAAAAAGAAATTCAAATAAGTATCCAATTTCAGTTCATTTCAGCAGCGGGTCATATGTCATTGGCATGGCATGCCATGGCATGACCATCTCATGAAGGTAAACCTTGTTCAATTGCTGCTTTCTTTTGTTAAAAAAATCTTTTAAGAAATTCAAGTCCTCCTTTTCTACTTTTACTCTCTGTATCCCATGTTTAATTCAAACACGCCATTAGCGTTAAAGGAATGTTATAGGCTCTCTTTCTTGTATTATGTATTTATATAGGTGGATTTTTTTTGATAATAGGTACATAATAAGAAGAAAAGCTTTTATTTGAAAAGGTAAGAGTCTCCATTGACAATGGAGAGTATATACACCAACAGGCAGGTTGACTTGACTTGACATGCTAGTCCGAGTCCGGTGAACCGGAGTTTTTTTTTCAGTTCAGACTGCTCCTTTTATTTTCTTTTGTTGAAATTCAGTGTGTATAGTACACTCGCACTCCCATCATCATCACTCTCATTCATCCAAGCACACACGGGCATTGTTGCAGACACAAAGGAATTTTTTTGAGGAGGGAGAGAGAGCATTGAAAAAAGACTGAATGATTTGAAAAAAGGTATTTTACAAAAAAGGAAAAAAAAAATAAGAGAAGGATGAGTAAGATGATGATGATGATGATGATTATATACTTGAAAGCTGAAAGTTTTCCTTTTTCGGAGGAATCTCGCATTGTTTTTTTTTCTGTGTAGGTCTTACGTAACATGTTATATAACCTGTTACGTAAAAAAGATAGTGTCATATTTTTGAAATGAAACATTTTTTTGAGAAAGAAAGATTGATTTGTCATCATATAACGGGATTCCTTTAGACTATTTTATTGGGTTTTGTGTATTAGAACTTAAAGTGTAATTGAAAATCAAAGAATTGAATTGGAATAAAAATCAAAGACTCTAGGCTTTGTACATATTTTTCACGACATATTTCCAACTGACATGAAATGAATTAATTTTTTACTTAAAAAAAGGGTGACAGTAAAAGTAGGAAAAAGGCACGTACAAGTCTGACTCGACACTTTGATTTGACTGATGGCATGTCTGAGTAAAGAAAAAAATTGATAGCATCCTTTTTTTACCAACACCGCACCATTATGCATCACCACATCTTTGTCTGTTCATAAAAGGAAGGGATTAAAAAGAAAAGATTGTTTTCAAGGAAAAGCGAAAAGAATAGATGGGTAAATACCCAGTATATTTTTTTTTGAAGGAAACAAGCTGACATGATTCAAACATGTATTTTGGGTAACTGTGATGCCCTTGTGCTTGTGAGTGAAATTCAACCTGGATTATGTTTGATAATGAGTTGTGATGTTGGTTGGAAATGAATGTATATATTATTTCTCCGCAAATGTTCTATTTACATATTACTTTTCTCTCTCATTTCATTTCCATCTTTTTTTTCTGTGGCTGACAAGCCCCGTGAAGAAAATTATATGCTGTCTTGCCTTTGCCAAGAGTGATGGCAAAAAAAAGAGAGCTGATCTGACATGACGTTGGGTAATATGTGGGAGTTGATGTCGACGTGCAGAGGAATGTATAGATACGATCATGATGAAGACATGAGGTGGTGGTGTAATGCTGATGAAGAAGATATGGAATGTAAAGCGTACCATTATAATTTACGACATAATAATGCATCATTAAACTACATTTTTATAGTGAAATCACGAACAGAATAAATGTAGAGTAATAATAGGACAAAAAGAGAAGCTTTACATATTTTATTTTCAGTTGCAATTTGCAATGTAAAAAATCATACGTTAACATACATAGTAATGGTAGTAGTCGTAGTATTTATATGGTAAATACTCGATCATGAAGTTCTGTAGAAAATAAAATTGAATCAAGGCTATTTTATTATATTGTGTAAGTAGCAGTATGGTTAATTCATAGGAATGATCAGTTTGTCGGTATTAGGTCCATATTTTAGTCCGTATCACAGGATAGCCAATGTTTTGTATTGTTTTGGGGATACCATCGGTACAAAGCAGCCAATTAGAACACAAGCCCATCAAATTTTTTGAAATTTTTACTGGTTGATATTGATGGTCATGTAAAAGGATTGGTCAGCTCATCTGTGGCGCTCTTCCTTAAACAAAACAAAGCATTGACATCTTTTAGGTATACGTCGCCGTACTCTGTGCCTTAAATTCAGTATATTATTTTTTTTTCAAAATAGCTACTTTATTTTGAAGCTACAGTGGTTTTTATATGGCGTTGGTATGCTCCTTTGTTAAAAATACGACGATATATTGGCTAAAATAGGAAAACACTGTACGGAGATATTTTTAGTTGAACAGCGAACAGATCAGTGCCGAGAGTCAAGAACAATTTGCTGTCAAGAACTTGTTTTTAGCTTGATTTTTTTCGTTCTATTTTCGCAGAGGGAGTCCTTATTGACTTTCCAATCATACTCCCATGAAATCTCATTGTATTAAAGGTATTTTTCTCCATTTTTTGTATAAAATCTAGCGTGCATACATACTTATGTACCAGAGAACCATAGAACCCAATCTTTTTTTCTTTATCACATCATCGCAGTCTACTTTATTCGTCTTATTTGCAATTTTTTTTGCTCTCATGAAATCAATACTTTGTCGTTTGAGTTGGAATATGAATGTATACAGCAAAATATAAAAGTACAGAAAAAAAGCTATTTTGAAGTTGTTGCCTTTTTCTATTGAATATGATCAGCGGACTAGTGTATTATTACTATTCAGCCTTTTTCGGCTCTTGGAACTTTCAATTTTTTCCCCATTTCTGACATCCTTGACTTGCATCAAGAAAATGATCTTTGGTAGCCTGACTGACTAGGTGTATATTTACTTGTACTTCTTCTCTGATCTGTATGTATCATATTTTTTACTGACAAACAAAATGGGAGCATCAATTCAATAAATTCAGTATAAAAATGAGTTAGGATTTAATATACATTAACAAAATATACTATATCCTGGATTTGCAAGGTAGTAAAATCGCCATTGCATGCATTACATATATTCATTACAAGTTTTCAAGTAGAAGCAAGAAAGGCCAAAGAAGAAAAGGAGTGCTGACGGTACAATGTTACTCGAAAAGATGAAATAGAATCCGGGGTATCGTTCTTAATGAATTATACAGCTTGTCCTATGCATGCACAAGTACATATCCATATATAAGATTGAATTAAGTAGCGGCAATAAAGAAAATTTGAAAACTAAATTAGTATTTAAAATTTAAATCCCTTCAAAGCACAATTTTTTTCGTTTAAATTTCAAAATAATTTTAATTACTTATTTATTCAATATACAGTTGCGTATAAAAATTAAGGATATAAAATTAAGTCCCATTTTTTGAATCGACAGACAAGGAAATCATTCATCCAAAAAAGCTTTCCAGTTACCTATATCAAAGCAAAAATAATTGTGCATGCAATGAATATCCATCCATATGAACCCAGCCCATATTTTACCAAGACATCTTATTTATCTACAAAACAACGAATCACTGCAATTTTACAGCATTTCTTATATTACATCTGAATCTGGTTACGCCAAACTTACAAGCTTACATATAATGCATTCATCCTCTTCCATATTTTAACATGACGACAAGGAAAATTGTTTTTTCAAAGACTCTTCTATGCTTTTGAATCTTTGCGAATAAACTTGGTTGATCTTGCATGAGTTCAAAGGCTTGCTAAAATCTTCTATGGACTTTAATGACTTCACCTCAATTAAATCACATCCTTAACATTTTCTTTCCATCATCTTATCTACGTATGTATACGTCTGTATCCGTCAACATAGTCGTTCTCCTTTACCAGATTTGTAAAATATACTGTTTTTCTTCCTGATATGGATATGCCAACACCAACAAAAGTAACTTTGCATAACGTTTTTCTAAAGAACATGTTTTGCATTTTGATGACAGTGGTAACAAGATTACATGTTAAACCAAAGGGATACTGTCGGATGTCATATGTCGATGTGTCGGCTTGGTTTTTTTATATCCCTTGAGCTTTTCCCTTTGAAGGGTGGCGGTGATGGTATATGACATTTGTATGTAAATTCATTTTATTATGTCATCATGAAACCCTATCTTTGGCCACGAGCAATTTTCAAGACTGCTTTTCTTCAAGTTTAACAAATTCGTTTAAACCTGGTATTTTATTGTGTATGTCTATGTCAAAGTAGAATTACAGTGATAACATTGACAAGCAAGGAGAAAAGCCAGGTTGATGATTACATAATGATATGAAGATAGTGATAAATACAATGAGAAGTGGAAATATGGAATATTGGCAGTATAGGTTGAAATTTAAATTGGACACAAGGAAGAGAAAGTTGCTTATTATACAAAAAGTACTTTCTGATCTATTTGTAGTGTGTATTCAAATAAAACTTGGTAAGTTACATATATAATAGCCTATAGGGAATGAATTCAAAGTAAATAACAGCTTAATGACATGTTTTGGTGAAATTAGGTCATATTTGGGGTCAATTACGTCATGTTTGGTGTCGATTACGTTATGTTTGGGGGTCATATGCGGTCAATTTTTAGGTCCATTCAGCGAATTAACCTGCGTTTGTATATGAAACGCATCAAACTGTATTTTGACTTTTAAGCATAAGCATGGTAACTTGTCATCATTATCAGTTTCCTTGCACATCACACATCCCCAAATCACAATGTATGCTTGACTTGGCATAGCGGAAGGAAACTACTTGTGAAAAAGAGCAAAAGGAAAGTGATATCGATTTGGCAAGCTTTACTCTCGTCGTTCAACTTGTTCATAGATGAATGATATGATGACATGAAGGAAGGTGGGAGTTGCATGTCAACCAACAAATATTTATCACTTTTCATAAATTCATACAAAGTCAATATCCACACTAGCCAGGGTAAAAGCGGAAAAATGAATATCATCAAGATCGTTTAAGGTTTTGAGAGTTTTCTTTTTTAGGTTTCTAGAGAAGTAACGATTACATTGTACAATACATACATGCATGCATTTCTAAAGTGTAAAAAGTAAATGTACAACTTTTACAAATTTATTTAAAAATAGATATAATCATCAAAACCAGAAGACTTCAAAAAGGTGGATTTTCAATGTGGGATCTTATAGTTTTCTCGTTTCAAATTACTTACAGCTGAAAGAAAAATTTTGCATTTACGTACTCACTACACTACCATATTTTGCCCAACAACACATAGTTCTAGAAAAACTTAAATCATCACTCTTGCGGAAAATTGTAAATGTGAAGTGAAACACCGTGTAGAATGGATGCAAAATAGGGAAAAACTTAAATACAATTGATAAACAGTAAAATGAAAAAGTTTTTACTTTTTAGAAAGTGGGGGGATTTGTTAGGAAAGATGATCAAGAGAAGAACTGCATATAAATGTGGTTATTGTTATCAGCGCATCAGTAGTGTCTTTTCCAACATAGTTTTAATCTGCTTTATATATATATATATATTATCCTTCCTTATCATCGACCACCCACAAATTATTTTGTTTTTGCGTAAAATTTGGAGTGTCTGAAAAAAACAAGGGTACAATTGCCAATTGTTATGGTGAATACAACCAAGTAAACTTGTATGCATAAATAGTTCATAATAGTTTTTAAATGAATGGGTGTCCTAACATTGTATGTAGTTTCATTTCTATTATGTCCTGACTTCCATTCATTTATAATTTTACATTTATATTAATACATAGTAATAAAAATGCTTAAATAAATTTAGATCCATGTTTTTCACGTGCTCATTTTTAGAGAAAGAGGAGAAGATTAGATTTCAAACAATTTTGGATAAATACTTAAAAATAAGTTGTGTAAATAAAAACATTCAAGCATCCTCCTTTATACTCTAGTAATTTACGTATGAGTGTGTACGTCATAAAACGCTATTTATTTTCTCAAATTATACCCCATTATTTTTTATTCCTTGTTCTCTCTCTGCACATCCATTAGTTTTCATGACAAATTTTATGACATGATACAGCAATACTCTCTAAATTATAGACAGAAAAGCTGACTATATTGATGTATTGCTCGCTTCGCTAATAAACCCATAAAAGTTTTTGCTTTACTCCGAGTTCACTTCCGATTTTAGCTTTCACTCTGTGACTCACTCTCACTATAAAACAAAATGCATAATACTTTTTTTTTACTACGCCACACACCACTCTACGTAATTCAAGTACATTATAAAGAATACACGTGTGCTAGTGATACTGATATGTTATAACTTTAGTCTGCCTATTCATTCTAGAGTTTCAGTCATGTTTTCTCCTCCATTATTACTTTAGTCTCACACTCACACACACACTCTGGCTGTCGTTCTCTTTTTCTCACCGTGTCGCCGTCGCGTCGTAGTCGTCGTTGCTCCAGAAAATGCTAACGAAACTAATCAGAGAATATTGCTTTTTATTCATTTCCAGATATGTTGCTGAGCTTGGACTCGCTCTGGATTATCTCCAGCAGAAGCACATTATACACAGGTAATAAAACTTGTTAAGTTATAAATTACGCACAAGGAGTAAATTTTAAAAAAAGAAAAAAAGTCGTGTAGCCTTATATTTGGGTGAAATAACTTAAAGTTTAGGGGTCAATTGGGGTCAACTGGTTTTTTTGAAAAACATGCCAGTAATGATTGGTTTGACTGTTGACCTCTTCAAAACTATATCTGTTAACCATACATTGTATTTTTTACACCGGACGCACGAGGAAAATTATATACGCCTGTGTGCAAACAATCTCAGTCAATTTTGTTACAATGTGTTATATTTTCGCTGTTTTTGTTCTTTCTCCTCAATACATTTCTATATTATGCTCATATGTGTGCATTTCTTTTCAGCATAACTTTTAAAAAGTTACCGAAGCAGATAAATCCTTTCCAAGAAATTCAGATACTTATATGGATAAAATAAATGGGTACTCTTGGTTTAACTAATGTAAACTTTTATGTAGTTTATATCGAGATGAATAGTTGGATTTATCCAATACCATGATCCTTAATGATTCACGCATTCAATGAAATTGGGATTTGTCCTTTCACAAAATACATGCATTATTTATTCTGGGAAGCCTACTGTTTTATTTACCACTTCACTAGAAATAGTGAAGCGTTAAGCAAACAAATTGTGCTAACACTACACTGGTATGTATGTATTTAAAATTGTATGTATTTATTTATAATATTTTCCCATTTTGCTTCACAAAGTCTACTGAAAAGAAGAAAGTCTACTACTGAGGAGGGAAAAAATTAAAAACTGCAATAAATACTAAACAGTCAAGTAAACAAAAGTTGTACATAGACTTACTGTCAATGTACTTAGCTTTAGCTTATTTAGCGTTGGATCCTATTTACATAATTGTAATTAGATATGAGGGCCACCTTGAAATCTTTCAAGTTTATCCAGAGCTTCTTTGAGTCGCTCATTTCCTTCCGGGTTTTGACAGAATTGTAATGAATCGTACATGACAAGATTTGTATTTATAAAAGGTAAAATCCAAACCAGACAAAATGTCAACCGGATATTAAAATCTTATTTGAAGTCAGCTAGATTTCAAAGAAATTATTGCAATTTGTGGCGTGGCATGGCGTGCGCGTGTAGAAAAGATTGAAATTTTAGTAAAAAAATCTCTACATAAAATATTAACTAAATATTATACCTACCAACCTATACGCCATTTTTTATCCAGTCTATTAATATGTATTTATGATATGTTTTGCTTTTTATTGATTTCAGAGATATAAAGCCTGACAATATTCTTCTGGACGAGGAAGGACACACCCATATAACCGATTTTAATGTAGCGACTAAGCTAGAAGATGGCAAGGAGTATGCTTGTGCATTTTCCGGAACCAAACCATATATGGGTATAAAAACCTTCAAAAAAATATTACATTCCTTTTGGCTTTCTAATATGACAAGACTGAAAATCAATTTTGACACACAAAATCTTTTTGAAAATCTAATTTGACAGCACCTGAGATTTTTTCTTGCTACGCCGAGGAAATTCCTGGTTATAGCTACTCTGTCGACTGGTAAGTAAATCAATTAAATTACTGTTGTTACCCAATCTTCATTTTTTTGCAATCATAATTTAATTACAATTTCAATTTCTTTTCCGCAAAAAAATAAAACAGGTGGTCACTTGGCGTGGTAGCGTATGAGTTATGCTCTGGCCGTCGTCCTTATGAGATTCACTCCCACACACCAAACAAGGACATAAGACAGATGCTAAAGGGGCCCCCAGAGTGGCCAGTAACATGGCCCACAGAATTCACTATGCTTGTTCAACAGGTTACGATGCTTTTTTGTTACTAAAACGATATATATAATTGTATAGAGCTATATGGCATGAAGTGTTTTTTTTTCTCCTTTATAATGCGCCCTTTACCCGAATAGCATTATCACCAGCAAGTTTTCTCCACAAAACCCTAAACACACACACCACCGCCGCATTTCATACAACCAAGTATTCCATCAGATCTGCAATGTATTGTGGGATTAAATATTGGATCGCTCTACTTCTTTCCATCCGCCTTTGGGCTTTTAGTACAAATTAATTAAATAAAAACATACCAACATATATAGTCCACATGCTATACATACAATACATTTTACATGTTCCATTTTCCCCCAAAAATAATTAGCATAACTAACTTGTATTTTTTTTAAATTTCAAACTATTAATTATTTTATTCTATAACACTGCCATTAGTACATGTATATTTAAATGTTTAAAAAATACAATCTATTGTTTATATATTTTTTGAAATAGCTACTTCAATTGGATGCCTTACAAAGGATTACGAATTTGGAGTCCCTCAAAACACAACCCTACATGATGGAAATGAATTTTGAGGATATTATGGAAAAGAAAGTGGCTCCCATGTTTGTTCCGCCGGTGAGTAAAACTAGTAAATTTCAATCTCATATTCCTTTGATCAGTCTTGTGTTCATGTAAACGTAAACGTATCTGTAATGATGCAAGTAAATATTATATGTATATTTTCTTCTGGTTGCATAATTATTATACACAAGGTTGCTCTGTATTAATTACTTGATTCACGTATAACTTAATTGTCATGCTGAGAGTGGAGAACGAGCGAGATACACACACACTTCACAAGCCTGGTTGAAAGTTCCATTTGAAAATCATAGGAATCTTTTAATACTAATAAATGTACAGATTTCCTGTTTTGACTCTACCTTGAGTGGTACAATGGTTCAGCTAAATTGTGCCATTATTTTATATACAATTTTTTGTACTTTTAATAAAATAATAAAAAACACAAGATTCGCTAACATGACATTGTTCACATAATCTTCTCAATTTCAATCTGTATCTGGCTACATTAATAGTATATACGTTCATTGAATTCATTCAAGGAAAGGTGTACAAGGTCCAAAAAAGAGAATCCAAGTTAAATACTAAAAGCTACTTGTTTTTCCCGTCTTCTTCACACACTTCTCCTGAAAGAGTGATGGTTTGGCTGAAAGAATAAAATACGTTTGTGATCTGATCACTAAGTCTCCACAAGACTCAACTTGGTGTTTTGTAGGCTTGACTCCAAAAACCTGCACTTCTTCGTCCTAAAGCTACAATTTATAGCTATATAATTTATAGTATAATGAACACATGATGATGATGTTATGATACCCAAGAACTGGTAGAGAACTAGGAAATAATATTATTATTTATTTTACTCTCCCAACTTCTCATTGTACCTTGCCTCCACCACCTCCACTCCGTATTTTCAGCATCCGAAAATTTCAATTTGATGTGTGTCTCTCGCTCTATTTCCTGATGTAAATCGTCTGATACACCGAATATTTTACATGTATACCTCCCATTTCCATTGACATTCATCAATATTGACAATATTATGTAAACAGTTGACTCGTTGATTATTATTCCTACACGTATGACAAAGGCAAAGCCATCCTCATCCAATCCAATATTTAAGCATAAATTGCATCCTATTTTTCGGGAGTGTGTGCTTTGCAACAATAGACTTAATGAGAAATGGTTGCCTTTTCTGTCGACATAATAAATGCTACACGATGTAAACTAGTAAGTAATACAATACACTATTGTACAATTTCCCAAATGAGCATAAATAATTTTGGGTGAAAGGAAACCAATATTCTGATATCAATATCCTGTATTATTATGTATACATATTTTTGTTATAATATTTACCATGCTTAATAATGTCAGTCAATTCAGTGCTTTCTCTTTCTATTTTATTTGTGACAGAAAGGACACTTGAATTGTGACCCCACCTTTGAACTAGAAGGTAAGAAAATACATATCCATTATATTAATACTAATGTGTTTACTGCTACTATATATTTTTTTAAGTGTATACACTACATACTCCCCCCTTTAAATCTCTCCATCTCCTCCCACCTCCTGACTGACGGGTTTTGTCATCAAAATTTATTTATTATTAAATTCTTCATAATAAACGTAGTACATGCTGGGATTTCCACTGAAATCTCATTTCAATTTCTTTGAAATGTCCAAATTATTAATATTTTAACTCTCTCACTTTCTCTCTGTACATCTAACTTGCACACAAAACAAAACCTCTTTTCTCTTTTCTTCCTCTTCTACCACATTTCAGTCTACTTTCAAATTTTATACATCGCATCAGGAATATTATGAACAAGAAGAGAGGGATTCTCTTTAATTTTCAACTTGCTACTCACTACTACCATTATACATATACTTTGTGTACACACAACCACCGCCGCTGTAGGTGTCTACCTTGTGTGTGTGCTCAACAGAATTATTAATCTTTTCTTCTTTCCATCTCTTCTTCTGTTTTTGAGCCTTTTCTCTTCAACTTCTCTCCTTTTGTCAATGTTATATACATGATATTAGAAGCCGTATATATAAATATAACAACATTAAGAGTGTCGGTTTACCGCATACCTGTATAGCTCTCTGGCTTTAACCAGTTCACCTGGTTTTGTATTGTGTACATGTTATTTATATGTAATGTATGTATGTGTACCTGACTTGAAAACTTAATGTCGTGTCATGGTAACATTTATATGATAATACACTTTGTTTTCAGTTTATTCTCTTCTATTGTTCCTCCACTCTATCCGGTTCAGATAGACACATACATAAAAGAGAAAAGCCATTCTTTGAGAAAATCCTCTCTTTTTTGGTGTATTGTTGCCGTAGTTACATTTTCAGCTTTTCTCATAGTTTCTATATGTTATTATAGATGTATTTGAGAAAGAAAACGGACCATCTGGTGAAATTTTCCGTTAGTTTTTTCCTCCAAGTTTCAAAATGCGGTGCATTTGTGAATAAACGCAAATAATGTAACTGCTGCAACTTATCTAACGGACAAACTTGCCCAATAGTTCCTTTTAATTTTCGGAAACACAATTGTGTCTTTTCAGCTTAAAGACAAAAATGTTCATTATTACTTACGCTGCAGTGTAATCATTATCACAGTACGGTAAAAAAATATGTGTACACAGTACATACACTTCAAAAAATACACAAGACTATTTACCTTTCTCTCTGAAGAAAAAAACCAATATTCTCTTTCAGATTTTCTTCCAAGTAATTGTCTTTATTTTCGCAGTCAGTTTATTGATTTTATTCCAAAAGAATTTATGCAAAGGAAATAAGCAAAAAGAAATGTTTTATGATGATTACCATTGTATTAGTGTATCTTTTATGGTGTGTACACAGTAACACAATACATACTCAACTCACACACACCTTTTTATTGTGTTCACGCAGCAAATTCCTAAACCATTTTTTCTTCTTTTTGACAAATATATCTTTGAAGTGAAAGCAGAAAATGAAAGGGTTAAACAAAAAAAGAACAATTTCTTTGTAAAATCACGGCGGTTTTTCATCTGAAAAACTTTTATGGCTTACCCAATTTATTTTCATTTTCTACCTACAGTACACGCGTGCAATATTAGTTTTTCTTCATGTTGGCTCTTTACATGTTGTCGCTCTGCATACATATTTTGCAATATTCTTTACACCTTTTCCCTACGCAATTCAAAATAAATACTTGAGAAAATTAAGCTCTGCAATTTGCTTAAATGTAAGCAAGACAGGTTTAAAAAATTGCCACAATTCTAAACCATTTCGTTGATAAGAAAATCACACAAAGCGTAAATTAACAGTAAAGCACAGTATATTTCATAATTTACACTTTCCCCCTTTTCCTTTCTTGTGTCAGTTTTTCCAAATTCCAATGAATTTGTGATCCAATCCACAAGACACAAGGCTGACACGAAACAAAGTGTTATGATGCAACTTATGGGCTTTTGGTGTGGGTTTCCTCATAAATTCTAACCAATTCAATATATTTCATCTTCACTTTGCGAAATTATCCAAAGAGCTTACAAAGCTACACATACACACCGACACACCTTACTTCCTTGTGTAAGAGATATTTATTCATATGGATCAACTAGCTTTTACATCATTACTCAACATCCCACTCCTTTCTCTTCAAATTAAGATGAAGGCAATTAATTATTATAAGGAAAAAAGCTTTAACCTTAATTTACTTAGAACACAACATATTAATATTGCATAAGATTATCTTCATGTTATGTTTATATGCCACTATTTACAAAATTTAGTTAATTTTTCATATTTTCTTATGCCCTGTAAAAATGGGATTTCATATCTCCGTATTGAGAATAGCCCAACATTGCCAGAAATAACCCC
This sequence comes from Entomobrya multifasciata, assembly GCA_034693345.1. Lineage (NCBI taxonomy): Eukaryota > Metazoa > Arthropoda > Collembola > Entomobryomorpha > Entomobryidae > Entomobrya > Entomobrya multifasciata. The sequence goes on from JAQFXM010000428.1 coordinate 22,479, forward strand.
AATTTAAACGGAACAGCCCCAAATCAACAGGCTTAGCCCCATATTAACAGGCTGAGCCCCGCATTAACAGGCTTTGCCCCGAATTAACAACCTTAGCCCCGAATTAACAGGCTTAGCCCCGAATTAACAGGCTTAGCCCCGAATTAACAGGCTTAGCCCCATATTAACAGGCTAAGCTCCGAATTAACAGGCTTAGCCCCGAATTAACAGAAATACCCCAATTTAAACGGAATAGCCCCGAATCATCAGGCTTAGCCCGGTATTAACAGGCTGAGCCCCGCATTAACAGGCTTAGCCCCGAATTAACGGAAATATCCCAAATTAACAGGCTTAGCCCCGAATTAACAGAAATACTCCAAATTAACAGGTTATCCCAGAATTAGCAAAAATAGCCCCGAACCCACAGAACACACGTTTTTACAAAAGCTTTCGCCGTCTTTATAAACTTATTGCTTCCAAAGGTTCGACTAGTTTATAAATTAAGCTTGATATGGCGCAGTGAATACGATAATGACGAAAAATTGTTATTCGATATGACATGATGTAGTAATACACATACACACATTTATATACATATACATGCATAAAACACTACACCTAAATTGTGTAAAACATAGGAATCAGAAAAAAAGAGAAGCCGATTCCGAAAAAGTAATTTCTAAGATGTTTTACAATTAGAGAAAAACAGTGGGAAAAAAATGGGGATAGCTTCAGAGCTCCTGCAAACTTTAATAACTTATTTACCCTTTCTTTGGTAGGAGTTTTCCGTAGTAAAAAATACAGGCATCTAGCTAGATTACATATATTATTATGTGTATATACATATATATATCAACTTGTATACGAGTGTGTTTTGATGCAATATATACAGAGAATTAAATAGAATAATAGCTTTGTTGTTTTGTAATAAATCCAACATAGATGCAGTTTGCTCTTCATTCCTCTTCCTCCACCACCTCCTCATTTTGCCGTTCTTCTCTCCATTTCCTAAGGCTATCCCTCCCTCCCTCTCTCTCTCTCTCTGGATGGTTGTAACAAAACCAGTTGGATTTGCAAAGATGTTTGTATCCTTAGCTTCTAGCATTACGACGACGGCACAAAAACACAATGAGACAGAAAGAGAGATGGAATAAAAGTTTGAAACCGCAAAAAAATAATTTTCCATTAGAATGCATTGCTTTGCTGCTACTACACTGTGTTTTCTTATTTTATTCTTCCTTTCCATTTTTCTACTCTTTTTTACATCCATTTGTTGAAGGTAGTAAAAAAAGATCTATTTCATCTGTGTGGTTTTTTGGTTTAGTTCCATGTTTCATTTAACTTTTTCCAGAAGTAAAATTTAGTAATTTTTTTGGAAACAGTTTCCTAATTGGTATGTTTACCAAGGAGGAAAAAGTACTTTAAAAGTTTTTTTTCATTCCAATGCAATGAATGCTTCTTCTGCACTACAATCTTAAATTTTCTATTTTAAGTTTCAAAAATCAATTTTCTCAATTCATACAAAACTTTTGAATGAAAAAAATAAAAACTGAACTCTTAACTTTTATATTTTTAAGTTAGGTATTTTAAAATGGAAAAAAAATTAATTGAATCCTTCAAACTGTGAAATAACTGTAAAAAATTAAAATGCCAAGTGCAGTAGCACAGTTTAACAAAATTGTATCCAAAAAATGAAAAAGGATTTTTTTCCGAAGGTGCATTGAACTTAATTACAAGTGGGTATTCATTGTAACAGCTAACGGACAATTCTACCCGATGACCCCTTTTCCCTTCGGATACACAAATGTTACAGCTAACCTTTCTAATTATAGTGAAATTTCACACTTTTCAATAAATAACCTTGATCAACTAGTCAGTTTTCTCGTTTTTTTGTAATTTTATCACCCAGATTAAAGACCAAAGAAATTGGTTTACATTTAAATCAACTTTCAATTCAATTTAGCTTTCAACTCGCTGAAATTTTCGTTGAAATTTACAGAAAATAATCTACAAATCTTTTCAGCAAATCAATAAGTGTTTTTTTTGCTCCTCTGATCCTAAAAACCGTATTATTATTTTGTTTGCATTCTTTGGTGAAAATAGACAAGAGTTTTTGGAACAGAGAGATTGAAGTGAAGGGCCAGGTAGAGTTTTTAGAGTTGACTTTCTAGCTGAAGATGAAGTGGAGGTAGATGAGAATGAGAAGAAGAAGTACCAGTTAACGGTTAGTTTTTATGAAAGAAAAAGTTAGACCAATCCTTTAACTCTTTGCACTTTGTTAAGAGTGTATTGGAGAGAGAAAAAAAGGGGGGGGGGTGGTTAGTTGATGTGATGTAAGTAGTTTTCCTTCTTCAGTCCGCGTTGCATTTGATGGGAATGCCGATGGTAGTAAAAAAAAGTGGCAGTCAATTCAAGTCAGTGTTCTGTTTTTTTAAAGAGGAAAGATCCAAGCCAAAATATCCAAGAGTTTGTCAAGATCATGAATAAACTCTTGGATTATCATCTTAAACAATTTTATGTATGTGTATGCCAACTCTTGATGAAGATGAAGGAGCTGAAGAGGAGAAAAGTTAATTTTTAACCCTTTTTACGTTTTTACACGGTACATCCTCAATCTCCTCAACTTGGACTACATACGTTTTTCTTGAGAATCAAACTGTTAAAACGTTAAGTAAGAGGTAATGCATGCACATAGTAGACATGGAGATATAGTGAAGATTGGAGAGAGGATACTCTTAGATATTGCATTTAAGTACCCTTGCATTTTTAAACAACCTTTATACACATATATTATACATAAGGGGAAGTAATATATATATATAAAAGAAATATATACATGTAAATGTGTAACCGGAAATGAAAAGGGATCATCGGGTGGAATTGTCCGTTAGCTATTTTTTTTAAAGTTACAATTTCAGCAATTTCAGCAATTTGTAAAGTGAATACACACAGTGTAATGCAGCTTTGAAACGGAAAATGTAACGAAAAATTTTTGCCCGATGGTACCTTTTCATTTCCCCACGCACATGGATAAATTTCTTATCTGTAATACTTTTCTATTCTCTTTTTCTCCTTTTCCAAGAAATGATTGTCGAGTCACGTCCGCTGCACAAGAAAAAGAAAAGGCTGGCCAAACAGAGATCCCTGAGAGAGCTTCAGACTACCCCGTTCGGAGAACAGGTAAGACGACTAAAAAAACAATGTTTTATTATAAATATACTCATGTATATGTACATACCTCTCTACCTATGCCACTTTAACCAAACCACGTGTACTGTTGTGTTTATAGAACTTTCTCCACGCTATCTCTCTCCATTGCCAAGATCCCTTGATCTTACCTGGTTGAATAATACATGTATCTTGTCCTTTTTACATGCTTTCACTGCGTGTTTTTTATGGCTTTTCTGTTGTGAGATGTTGTAAACAGTGAAATCATCCTATTTATAGAAATGCGTTACCTTACCTTACCTTTCACCAAATAAACATGCAAACTACACTTTCTTTTCTGTGGACTGACTAGCAGTCTGACAGACTGACAATAAAACCCTTTATTTAAAAAAAACTACAGCTATTTCAAAAACAAGTAATTTGGCGGGACCCATGTTTTTTTCTACGATTCTCACAATGTCCATTAAATATTTTTAAAAATCTATGACCTTGTCAAAAAAAATCTTATTGGCTGTCAAACCAGAATATAATATTGAGCGGGAAGGAAATAAGCTGTCAAAGTCAAGCTTTTGTTCTCCTGTTTTTATTTTTGCAAAGAAATTTCTCCGTAATGCGTAGTTCGTTGACATTTCAGTACAAGTCAGTCTATTTATCAAAAAAATCTTTTTAAAAAACACAAAAACTAAGCTATTTATGTTCATGAAGAATTTACTGCGTTGTGAGAATCCTTTTTTTAGGTAAAAAGGCCTCCTACGGTTTAAAATCCAATTTGGAAGCAGAGATTTTTTTGTTGGAAAAATGACTTGAGTTTCGTACCAGATTTTAGTTTGTTTTAAAAATGCTGGCAATCAATCTGATTCAATTTACGACAAGACAACATACTTGAATTAAAGGGTAAATTGAAGATGAGCTTTGAGCTTGGTTCATTAAATGTTTGTATAGCTTGCTGAAAAAAATAAACAAAGTTACGATTTATACCTTTATCCTTTTTTGTCAATGACTTGTTTTCGAAACACCACACAATCGCGTGCGTCTTTGAAATCTTTAAGTGTACTTCTCACACTGATCTGATCAGATAACAAACATTTGACATTTTATTTCAACTTGACGAAGATGTTCAGTTGGAATTTTTAATGTTAAATTACAGGGTCCTTTTTTACAGTCTAGAAAAAAATATTGACATTTTTGCTGTGTCATTATTATTTATGATAGTCATTTTAGAAAAAAACGAAACGTCCAATGATCACATAGACATTTTTGTACAAAGTAGATTGAAGTTTGTAAAAAAACAGTTCAGTGAAAAGGACAAAGAAAAGAAAGAAGTGCGTGGGCGTCAATTTTGTATTATGACTTGACCGACATCTGCCGACAAATAGGACAACTATGAAAACATTTTTATTTTCTTAGAAAAGTTGTCGAAGAAAGCAAACAGTTCCCAGGAAAGTAGATAGATGGCGCTGTAGGTTACTAATAAGCATTTTAGCTTTCTCTGCTTTTACATTACTTTCTTTGTTCAGTTGAATAGCTTGTTTGAGTGAAAGTTAAAAAAACATTTTTCTCAAAAAATCATGCACAGTTTCTTAAATATTTTTTTTTGTAATATTTAAAAAAAAATAAACAGGTTTCCCAGGAAACCCCATTGGATCCCCTTGCCGAAGAATTTACTACATTCAACAGACAACGTGAATTGGAACGCGTTGAAAGGGAACGTAAAGAGGCAGAATGGGAGCAAGAATTACTTCGAGCAATGGAAGCCTCAAGTACATTTTCATCAAATAGTTCAGCAAGAAAGGAATTTCGTCTTTCAGACTCCCAACTTCCTGCAGAATGCCAAAGTCCTGGTTCCGGTTTAGAAAGTCCGTCATCCAGTTCATCACTCGCACATTGCGCCTCCACATCGCTAGCGTCCTCTTCAGCTCATCATCATCATTATCCACTTGGCCAACTTCATAAACCATCTACCTCTTCTGGAGGAGCGTCTGGGGGTGGAGCAAGTGCCAAGAAATCAGGTGGTAGTGGTGAGGACGGGGAAAAGGGTGACGATGAAGATGATGACCACTTGTCAAAGTTACCTTCATCTTCGTCTGCAGCTGATAGTAAGAAACAAGCGTGGGCTAAACGTCGCTCTTTGACCATGCCGGAAGGGGCAAAACTGTGGAAAAAGTCGCTGAAACACTAGTAATCTCACACAGCTAATTAAACAGAAAAATAAATCGGATAATTATCGGGTCGTGAACATTTACATTACAAGTAAAATTATAATTAATTAATTACAGTCTGAATTTTAAGTAGAAATATGAGAAACTGATAAAATTATAAAATAAAACTATGAATAAAAAAAATTAAAAATTTATACCACACGAAAGGATCCACAACTTTAATTGTTTTGTTGAATATTTACGTAAAAAATGAAAGGTATTTACTTAAAAATATATAATTTAAGATGAATATATAAATGGCGCATAAGATAATTTAAACGTAATTACAACTTATAACCGTAAGGAAATAAAAGTGAGAATTTAAAGCATTTTTAGAAAATTGAGGAATTTTCACTTGTATGATAAAATATTAATTATCTGTTACTATAAAAGAACATTTAAGGAAGTTTAATTGTAATTTTAGGTGCTAGCAATAGTTTTTAAAACTTTTAATTAATTTTGCAGTGATTTTTAGTGCTAAATATTTTGCAACAATTTTTTGATGCATATGTTTCAAGCTTTAAAGGTAATTCGAAGTTTAGTATGTGTTTATACACCTAAATAGATTTTATTATGCATTTTATTTGAGAACCATTAGTTTTTAAATAACTTAAATTTAAAATAAAATGTAAAAATTCAGAAAAAATGAGCATGTCAACAAGGTATGTCAGTATGTGATCAAATGTAACTTTTAGGTGCATGCAAATGCAAAGGGGAATATTATATTGCCAATTATTGTTAAACTGAAAGTATGACTGTTTCGATAAAATTTCGGACATATCTGTAAAAAAAATTAACTGTTAAATTAATTGTAAACAAATTGTACTTAAGTAAAATATAAGTATACTAACTCATGATATAAGTGTTTGTATCATTTTTCAAGTGTTATCAGTATGAGAATACATGTTTATAAAAATGATAATTAAGAATAAAATCCACAAATTTAATAAATTAAACTGATCGATAGAAATTTACAGTGTTTGCAATCGCCGTCGTCATCGTCGTCGTCGCAGCAACACTTTTGTGTCAAATCGTGTGATGATCAAAAAAAGTATTGTTAATATTGTCCGGTCAATTGTATTATATGGGATGTATGCCTAAAAATAATAAGACCAGTAATTCTATCTACATTTAAAATCAAAAATAAGAATGACACATGACAATGAATTATGGATGCTAAATAAATAATAAATAAATATCGTTAAAATTAATTCCGGTATTAATTATTCTTTTTCATATGACTAATTTAATGGCAAGCACATGAAAATAAAATAAATCATCCTGCAAAACTTGTGAATAATAACAACATTTTTATTTTTATTCTAAAACAGAACACAGGTTCACAAATACAAGTATTACATTACGCCACGTTCCATAAAATTTTATTTCATTCTTATTTAATATTTATGCTATAAATAAGTTAAATATTTTTTATAGCATGTATTATTATTGATTCATTTATATTTATCCATACGTTGGTATCTACGAAGAGTTTCGAGCACTCACTATGTCCAAAAAAAGTAGGATTGTTTTTTTCGCATCCGCATCGCCGTACAATTTTTTACTTAGTTTGTAAATATATAAGAATCCCATAAAATTTTCTTAGCTAAAACAATATAAATTTTTGAGTGTTTAAACGAACTACGCATTTTATTTTTTAATAAACACTGACATTGATTGATTATTGATCCACCCGTAATAATTAAATACATCGAAAAATTGAATGTACATCAGGAAAACAGATGATAAAGCAGCTGGAAGATAAGCGTCGCAAAAAATAATTTAAAACAATTTTCAGAAAAGTGCATTTTTTAAATTGTGGACAACAATGAAACTAAAAGCAGGTACTCTGAATACTCGTTTCAGTTAAAAAGTACATCAATCTATTCATTCAACTTTGCACTTTGAATTAGTGTAACATCGCGATATAATATGTACATAAGTTAACAATCTTGAATCTTGTAATAAATTCATATGAGTGGCCAATGCACAAATTTTTGGAATGATTTTTTAATCAGGATAATTAGCACATTTTAAAAGACAACAGACAATAATAAATGCTGTTTAAATACGTCAGACGCCTTATTTTTTATATCAATTCACAGTTTTTGAATTCCACATTAATAAAATGATAAAGGGTTATCACAGGTTATCAATATGAACTGACTTGCTACATCTATAACAAGCTGCAAAATATCTATTGTGCAATTCTAAAACTTTCTTCCTACAAAATCATAGCTTTTTTAGCTCAATTTCTTGGAAAAGCACAAAGAGAAATCTACACATACATATTATATAAATTGGATATGGCCATCGGATAAAATTATTATTTTTGTGCGCAAAACATTTAAAAAACTGTAACTCAAGCAACTTTAAGCATTCATTTTACACACGTTAGAGTGCGTGGGAGTCTTAGAATCTCATAGAATCTTCTTTTTTTACACATAAAATCTACCCATTCAACAAAAAGTAAAAAAGACAAAGGAATATTCCAATAGTGTCTGATAGATCAAAGGTGAATTTTTTTTTAGCGATAACACTTATCTACATCTTTTTATCTACGTTTTTTAATACCTTTATCCAATTAATACTCTCGTGTGTGCTAATTTTATTAATACTTTGTTTTTTTACGAATCTTAATAATCTGTTAATTTTTATACAGCACACATAACAACCAATAAATACATCTTTTCGTATTATCATACTAATATGTTATGTACTAACAAGAAGTGCTTAATTTTAATCAAATACCAAATATTTTTTTATAGTACCTGTTAACCTTTTTTATTTTACATCAATCATCATTACAAATTTTGATTTACACGCGACGTGACGGAAGGAAGGATTAAACTCACTTAACTGGTAACATATTATCACCTTCGATGGATTCACCTTCTAAACATCAAAGTTATCAAAGTCCACATTTATTTGTTATCCACCACCATCCACCCAAAAGTTTACAAACTTATATTTCTCAAATAGACACACTACAACAATTACAAGATATGACAACATAACTTTTTTTTAGATTTCTCGATTCTACTCGATTTTTGACGCATTATTTACTACATATAATATATTAATTTCATTTATCTTAAAATTAAACTACATGTATGTAGTAGTAGTATACTACCTTTTTAATATTAAATAAGTTTTATATATTAACCAAATCACTTGACAGAAATATGAGTATATATTCATTCTATGCTTATTTATGTGCGTTCATTTCAATTCAATATAAATATAGTACTAACAATATACAACAGTAATAATATTTCACATCTGACCTGATCTGAGATTATGGCACAGTTACAATTACATCAAAATATACGAAGAGTTCATTTTATGGTTAACTTGAAAAAAATGTTACTCTATTTATTTTTAAAAGTACACATGTACAACTTTTTAAATACATTTCGCGAAACATTTATACATCTTAAAATTTAAAAAATTCTAATTGTTTGAGTATTTATTGAGAGAGGAGTACATTTTAAATATATGTAAATACTTTTTTTTAACTGATTACATTTCATTTTCATTTAATAAATTTATGTCATTTCATAGCCAAAAATATTATTAGTGTTTTAAACATTTTAAATATGACATTTATTGGTTTGTTTTGTACATCATACTTAATAAAAATCAAATCCATATACCTACATATATTTTTTAAATTTAAATACAAACTTAACACTACTGTAAAAATCAATCAATTAAATTTTGGTAAATATGTCACTTTTGTTTAAAAAATTCCTCACAAAATTCTCAACCTTTTATCCCAAAAGAATAAGTTGATAATGCTGAGCTTTCTTTTATTCACCTTTCTAGATAAAATATAACATGTTTAATACTGCACTCTTTTAAGATAGAAAGAAAATATGATGATAAAACAAACTTTCTTTCCGTTCCAACACACAAAACATAAAAAGGAAAAGGCAATCCATTCATTAGAACAGAGTTGTCTGCTTTGTTGCTCAAAAATGTGTGAGTGAACGCAAACAAAAAAAATAACATCATCAAATTTGTTTACTACCTTTATTTATTTCTCTACTCATTCATTTTATTATAATAACGGTACAAATCCATAAAAGATAGGTATACATTTGTATTTCCAATAAATATATTTGTTGTATTCATCAGAAAACTCCCAGAGCCGAGTACTCTGAAGCAAAAGGGACAAGAAAATAGTGCTTCACTTGCATTTATATTTCCACCACCGTTGCCGCGATCTGAAAGACTGACTCCATTAGTCAAAAAAAAAATTTAGCCGAATCCAACGCGAACCACCAAAATCGAGCGACCAACGTGACCAAAACACTGACGTGTCGATTTTGTTGTGTGTTGGGTGTATATGTTCTTTCTTCTTGGAACTGAGATAAGATGAGAAGAAAATGGATATTCCGAAGAGGAAGCAGAATTTCCCAAGTTTTTTTCTTTCCAAGTTCCAAAAACAAGCACCACATCAAAAACCATTACAGATTTTGTAGGTAATATTTTCTGGTAGATGCTGAGATTCCACTTTTAACTCTATTCATTTTCCCTCATTTGCTGTATATTTTTTGGTGAAGGGGTTCAGTTGTGAGCTGTGAGTTTTTTTGTTTGGCGAAGAAAACAAAAAAAAATCTCTTCAGATTGCGCTTACTTTCTCACCAAAATTGCCAGAGCCTGAGCCGCATCTGATTTCCCTTGGAGTGGTGGACCGTGTGAAAGTTCCAGGAATGGAGCCACCAGAAGAGCGAGGAGTTTCCCGGAAAGTACAAACACCGTTCATTTGATGGAGGGAGCTGACTTCGGGATCTGATCTTCTGGAAAAAAATAAATAATGTAAAAATTAAATATCAAAATGATAAATATATTTATAAGATAGATTGATCCCAATAATTTTATGAAAGGTTACACTACAATAATTGTCAGTTTATAGATTTTAACCCTTTTCACCTTAAAATATATTGATCAAACAAAAGAAAAATTGAAAGGTTAGTTATTTTTGGACAATTTACTTCAGAGATATAATATATTGACTTCAGCAGGAAATAAGTAATAAATAAGGGAACTATTCTAGACTAACTCAAGTAACTTGGTACTAGACTAGCAATTTTTTTCAGTACATTTTTTATTGAACTTACCTCCTCTGAATGAGAGCAACTGCTTGGTAACCACATCGCCTGCAGCAAGAGATAAGCTGACATGAACAGCAATTTGACTGGGTGCAGCAGGGAGGCAAACGGGAAGTAAGGATTCGATGAAACGCTGCTCGAAACTCAGAGTTGAAAATTGAGTAGATGATCGGATTGAACGCAGAATTTGAGTAACCCAACCAAGTTAGAATCTGTAACAGACGCAGAAAAAATGGTGTTGTACTTGGTTTATTAACAGACATACACATACATTGAACATAATATATATATATATATATATATCACAATATTTCATCTTGAAACTTGTACCGAGAAAAAAATTGAAACAAAAAAAATGAAGTCCTTTGTTCTTCTGCCTACAAGACATCAAGAGACAAGTAGAAAATTTAATGATGATGATAAGGAACAATGGAGTCTTGATAACTTCTTTACTAAATTATCTTATAATGTAACATAACGTACATACCTATCTTTTTATTCTAAGGTTTAAAGCTTTTCATACATGACTATGTATACATCTGAAAAAAGTGAAAAACAATGGAAAAAAGTGTATACCCTCGGGGCATAAAGCAGCTAACAAGCTGACACAAACACATACTTTAAAAAAAGTGACTACTGCCGTTTTTTTCTACTTAACTTTCAAGACCACGCCACCTTTCATTCGAACGTTTACACTAAAAGTCTATGATCATCATATCTGGTCACATGTTGAACTACATATTTTTTTCCATTTGATAATGAAAAATGTGTTTTGTTAAGATTTTAAAAAATGAAAGATTAATTTCCAAGGAAAAATTAGTATTTTTTCTATTGTTCTTACTAATTCCACGAATAAAGCTAATTTCTTATTTTTTTTAATTAAATAAAATAAATTAAAATTACAAATTTCTTGGAATTATGAAGACAAAAAGACTATTGTCCATTGTTGGTGTTTCATTGTACGAAAATTGAGTACACAAAACCACAAAATATTCAGAATTCAGGAGCCTAACTTGATTTTTAAGTTATTGTAGGAAAAACTTTGTTTAACATTTGATTTTTTTAAAAATTACCTTGAATGCAGGACCGGGAATACACGTTTTACAATAAGCAGCTATAATGTTAGCACAAAAGAATGGAACCCAACACACCAGGAATACTCCCATAATAACGCCAACAGTTACTGCTGCTTTGTGATCGGACACCTAAAACGAAAAAAAAATCATAATTAGAACCATGTAAAAATAGTAATCAGATACTCAAAAAAATCATCTAAAATTCATTATAAAAATTTGCGTCTCTGCTACCAATTGAAAAAAAAACATCAATAAAAAATCAATAATAAAGGTTACCAAAGTTAAATGTAAAAATCTAAAGGGTTGGTTTGGTGACAGTGATTAAGTCTATTTTGAGAACATGATCAATTCCTCTCTGCTGCATACATAAAAGCCAAAATGATGAGAAAAAAATGGAACCATCACCAAACATGTCACATTTTGGATGACTTTGCAAAATGGAGAGAGTAAATGTATTACTTCCTCACTGAATAACCAAATAATGTGGTTTTACCCTCTTGAAACTTGGAAAATATATACTAAGGTTTCTAGAAAGCTTGTCATGTTCACCACTACCACGATGTCATAAGAAAATATATTGAAATAGGTACTTTAGTGTGTGTACCTGATAGGATGAGGATGGATGAGGAGCTGATGGCCTGTTATCCCCACATCTTGGTGGGGGCCTAGTCACAGCTTTGATGTTTTTGACATGCTTCCTGGCATAAAGGTAAAGACGACAGTAGATGCCAACCATTACAAAACACGGCAGGTAGAAAGAGACGCATGAAGAGACGACAGCGTAAGTAGGACTTAAATCCAGCGCACAAGTTGGCAGCTGCTGTTCCAACGACGACGAGTCTGATGAGTTGGTCATGTCCGGCGGCGGCGACAAAGGCTCTTCTGGCTGATCAGCCCGATGTAGATCCAAGGATATGGGGACGAAGGAAATCAAAGCGGCGAGGATCCACACGACAGCTATTACACCCAAAATACTCCGCTTATTTACCCAACGACCGTACCGTAATGGATCTTTGATATGCACGTAACGGTCCAATGATATTGCTGCCAGATTTAGTATTGATGCCTGTCACAGTAAAAACAACCAAAAATCACTTAACTTTTTGCATTATGAATTATAAATCTAAAAATCCTCCCACGCACGTCCATATTTTCCGAAAAACCAAAATAAAACCATGCCACGTCCCACCACAGTCATTAGACAAGAATACATGTAATAAATTAAAAATGCATGGATAAATATTTAACCTTGTGTCCCCACATCCTGCCTATCCTACCCATGTTAAGCTTAACATGGTTAGGATAGGAAATGTGGGGGCACAAGAAGACTCCTGACAAGGTAATATATCTATTTTATATATTTTTTTAAAATCTCTTACCGTCGAGCACATCACATCGAAAGCTATCCAAGTATCGCAAAACTGCTCCCCAAAAATCCAGTATCCAAGTAGATCATTAACTCCAGCGAAAGTCATGACAAGACATGCCACAAACATGTCCGCAATAGCAAGGGATACAATAAATAGATTGCCTATTCTCCGTAGTGAGCGTTCCGTTGCCACAGCAATGCATACCAGAGCATTTCCCACGATTGAGGTGATGATCATCAACGACAAAAAGATGCCTGAAAGCAACAAAAAAAGAGAACATAACAATTGCATTACTTTTGCCCTTTACACAAAAATCGACCAGTGTCCTAGCTACATCCCCGTCACCAATTTAAACTAAATGACCGTTCCGTCCGACATGTCCATTATTTAGCACTGTACTTACATTACATTCCAGTCCATTACATAATTTTACACATCCATTTTCTTTTAATTATGTTAATCAATTAATTTCGATAAAAAACATTTTTTTTAGCCTGTCATACATTTTCCTCCTTTCCACTAATTATTTCCATTAGCAAAGCAATATGACATAATATACAAGACATGTACAATGTATTATGTGATCATGGTGATGATAAAATCCTGTCAGGATTTCCTACACAAAGCACCGTCGCATTTACCAAAAAACCAAACCATCCAATCCACCTTCTCCACCATCCAGTCTCTACTTACGTGTAGAAAGACTAGTAATCTTGGTTCATCTAGGGACAAAAATAAGTGATCAAATTTACTGTTATTAGTTTTCTCCTTTTTTATTATAATAGCTATACTTATAATTTTTGTATTGTGTATAGAATATATACAAAGGGGATAAAAAGAAGAGAAAGCTTTTCAAAAGGAGAAAAGCAGAACACTTGTTACGTTACAAGGATAAAGACAAGTGCCTTTGCCATGCCAATGCCATGGTTCTCTATGTATGCCATGTCATGAACAAGTTTCCACATTATCTATCCTTCGCTACTCATAATCCTTTAAATGATTATACAAAATGCAAGGGCATTAGTTTCGAGGAGGGATCCACTTTCGCGGTAGTGGTGAAAGTAAAATCTTTTTTCATAAAATCTTAAGCCAAAAAAATAACATGTAAATATATATTCAAAACGTAACCCTTTTATAACCTTCAAGTAATCTGATATAATTGACTATTATACTTTTACTTCACTCTCTGCACTTGTTAAAAATAAATCTGGAAGGAGACTTTTGTTTAAAAAAGGGTTACAAAATAGTATACGTGATTTAAACTGCTTGGTTTATGGCTTACATTTTTAGCAAAGTCAACAGTACATATTCATAAAGCATAAAGATAAGGTTACTACATGCTTAATTGTTTCCAAACTTATTTTTTGTGAAGATGCAGATGTGATGTCAATGTCAACCTTTTTTGTTTTAGAAAAATAGACAACTACTAAAGTTTAAACTTAAGCTTTTCTCTTGGTCATGTTTTAAGCTGAAGAAATATATACAATTATTATTACCAAGTGTACTTGTGTAAGGGACTTATTTTAGACTTGATAAGACACTGCAATTTGCAAACAATTACTGGAGTTGTAATTGTGTTTACATTACAATAATTAAATCTTCTTATCAATCAAACCTATTACATCAAGCTTAACATTGTAACAAGGCAATGTCTTGTAGTGTGTCAAAAAAAATCAAGCCACGCTATCGTATTTGAGTATTTCATATTTGGTACTTGTTAGCCAATAATAGTAATAGTTTCTTTCATAATAACATATTCATCAGTATTCAGAGAACATATAATTTTTATTAAGGGTATAAACGTAAGTCATTAAGGCATCATAAAATTTTGAAATTGTAGTTCAAGCTATTGAATTTCATAAAGAAACTTTTCTTTGAATTCTACAATCCATATATTTTTTTATCATATTATTTATTTGTTTGTATTTACTTGTAAGGCTCTAAATAGTTGTCTGAATTTAACGAAGGAAATTCATAACGAGCCTTATAAAAATAAATATTTAAGTCATATAAGAATCCCATGTATATTTATAGCATATAATTTAATTCACTCGTAAATTCCTAAATAGTTGTCTGAATTTAACGAAGGAAATTCATAACGAACCTTAGGAAAATCACATATACTGCTTTGTATTTATCTTTTAATCACTTATATGTTTGGAATTATTAACTAATATCAAAACATGACTGAATGAAGGTTGCACACATTCTGGCAAGTTTATATACCCAGTGAGCTTGATGGGACATTTTATTTTTCATGGAATTTTTTTATTGCGTATTGTTCCATTTATTTGTGTCAATTGAAACAATGGAGTTTCCTGGAAAATATTTAAAATATTAAAACATTTTTAATTTCCTAGAATTTACGACTCTTTTTATATATTTTTAAATTTACATAACAATAGTGCATAGTTAACTATAGAATGACCGTCATAATGTTTACCCTAATTATTGTACATGGCAAATGGCCAAAAAACGTTTGTTGACCACTAATGTTTTGCTAATAAGCAGTAATCTGATTAAAGTTAATGGGCTTATAGTTCTGTATGAAAAATGTGTACAAATTAAGGATTTTTCCGTGATGATAAGTCACGTAATATTTAATGGAACCCTGCGCTGTTTACGCTTGTCTTCGGATTCTGTAAAGCCCATTTAGTTTTAGATCTTCCTTGATGGGTTATGTAAAGGAATTTATTCCAATGACAAAGTTTACGTAACGGATATTCGGATCTTTAAAAGGAAGGTTGTTAAATTATATAAATCTTAGACAAAATTGTTTTTTTTTGAAAACTTTATTTTCCTTATCTTCCGCCAAATCTTAATGAGTATAGTCTTGTTGCAAATTGTTTACACTTCAAACAGTAACCAGATGAAACGAGTACATTCAAGTTTGAAAATATAATTGCAATGCTAAGTCGTAGTAATCTCTTTGTTGGTATTGGAGTTGCAATTGCTGCAAAACAAAAAAAGACAATTAGGGAAAAGTCTTGTATTTTTTCCTAATTTCTAACAGCGTTCCAACTGTTCCTAGTAAGGTCATCAATCGCGTACGACATACGTAGGCGGAAATCAGACATGGAAGGACGTGTAGGTGTCAATGAAATAACGAGAACGTCGACATCCTCAATGTAGTGTAGTAAACAGGCAAAAAGTATACATACGAATCATATAGTACATTTTTTCGTAAATGGAAAGGTCAACAATTTATTTGGATAATTAGATCAGTCACGGAGTGACAGTGACAGCTTTATTTGCACGTATCCCTAACTTTATTTTTACTACGCAGCATTAAATTGTCCATTTTCACTAATTAAGTAAGTGATGATGAAAAATGCATTTCATATGTTTTTATTAACAGTTCATTAAAGCACGAGGCATTGTAACTGTAATTTAAATGATTGTCAATAGCTACCCTTTCGTTTAACTAGTTGAATGACATTAAATATTCCTAATTGCATACACGTACGTCTTCTGAAATAAATGTGTTGACTGTAGACCCATCTAAATAAGTATATAATGTTCTCCTGAGATTTAAATAAGTAACTTTTAAAGATATGTGCACTGTAAAAGTTCATGATAATTATGTTGATAGATAAAGCAAACAAGCATATTTACAATTCAGAGAATCTTTTTATCTAAAAAAAGCTGCTAGTGTGCCTTGTAGATTTTTTTCTTTTCAACGTCGTAATATAGTTGGTTTGTGATGTCCCAAAGTTAGTTACCAACGTCGGTGCTCAGTGAACAATCATGTTACTCCCGTAAGACCATCTAAAAAAATTCAGCATTGCCACCTGGGAGCCTATTAACCGTACAAAGAAATTGTGAACACACTGCTTATTCCAGAGCTTTTTGGGTACACTGTGCAGCATTCATAATGATTTTTCTTTCTAATTTCTCGCTCTCATGTTATAATTTTTCCCATGTCACTATGTTATCACATTATGAACAAATGAAGAGCTAAAGCTGAAATATTCTCCTTTAAGTTGGATGTCTCCATCCTGCATTTCAGAGATAATATGAGGTGGATCATGATCATGTTTAACGGGATATAATTTGTTTAATGTTCACATTACAAATTACAATGTCTCATTGTGTATATTAAGTCTGCTGAGACCCCGCTGTTGGGCTGAGCCAGCAGTCGCTTTTCCAAGAAAACCTTGACATTTTAAATCAATACACTATAATGAAAAGATAATTTCTTGGAAATTCAAAGTTCAATTGGGAATTTATAAAGCAAATTTACTCAACATCATTGTTATACTTAGACTCTGGGGCAACTTGATAAATATCGCAGTCGAAATGTAATGTAATTTTTTTGCGGTTATCCCAGCAATATATTTCCAGAGATTTTTTTTCTCTGAATAAATCCTTAGGAAAATCAAGTTGTCTTTAGTATCAGCATCAGCTATCTGCCCAAAACATTCTGGCACAAATTATGACATTTACAATGATAATGATGACGTTTCTTCGCATTTATGATAGCTTGTACGACAAATGGCGGTGATGCTGATTACTTTGCTTGTTCACCAAAAAATCATAATAAACTCTTTACATAACGACCAGCTATCCAGCCGTAACACGTTTTTAGTATATGCTGCTGATATAATGCATGTTTCTGGGTTTCCATAAAAAAAACTTTTTTTCTCAATGATTTCCACATTCAACCCATTTGTTATGTCAATTTTTCCGGTGATGATAAATTCGTGATATCTCTTTTGTCATTGCCAGCCATCCATAGAATAAAAAAATAGGAAGGATGTTAGCTTTACTATCTTTTTTTCGAAGCTCATTACATTTTCCCATGATGTTCCATACTGACTTGACTTCCTCATATAATTCTTTTCGACTTTTATAACACAGTCACCTTATTTCCACACTCACAAGTTAAGCTTTAATGGGTTATTTTACATGTTTTGATGGGCAACGCCGACAACGCATAAAAAAATTATAGTGATGGCGATGATGATGACATGACAGACTCATGTGATAACTAGGCTCTCCTTTTCTTTTTGAGATAAAAAAGGCTTGATTTTCTACATAAGTTATTATGATTGCTGCTGACAACCAAAAATAATAGTAAAGGAATTACTTGTGTAGATGACAGTAAGAAAGGACCGTTCGGTGAAAATTTCCGTTAGTCGAATTTTTTGTCCAAAGTCTTTCAAAAGTAAACCTAAAAATTTCAAACTTTACAAATAAATAATTGTAACAGACAATTTTCACCAAATGATCGCTTTTCATTTTCCCGTACACATTTGACAGACTAGCAATCTTTCTAAAGGAAAAAATTAACGGCTGGTGTATGTAAAAATGGTATTTTTTGTGCAAGCAGAACATGGAGAATTGTTACAATGCAAATTTCAAGACTTTCTCTTGCTTTAGGTTAAAGTTTTCTTCTTTTGAGTTGATAGTACGATGATGATGACAACGGTTTCTTTTGAGATGTTGTAGCCTATCAAAGGTACGTAGGTAGTTTGGAATGAAAATTAAATAGCCTGTCATTTAAACACACCCCAAGAATGAAAGAATGTCTCCATAATCATTTCCTATTACTATATATATTCTATAAAAACTTTTTTGATTTTCACACAACTCGTTATACTAAAGTAGCCAGCTGTGTTGGATGTAGAGGAAGGAACCAAAAAAAGGTGAGTTAATTTTGATGCTGGCTTCAAGTTAAGAATCTGAGAATGTGAGGTGACTTGACTGTCTCGTGTTTCTACTTTATCCAGTAGAAGAACGGACTTGTCTTAAAACCAAAATCTCTATACGTGCAATTCCATGAATATGCTAAATCTACTTTGTGCGTAGATTTTATAGTCTTGAACAAACTTTAAATATAACTTTTATGAGTGTAAAGGAGCGTATATACAGTTGTGTAACTAATAAGCTTATATCCAACTAGCAATTTTAAATTGAAGAATGTAGTAAGCCGGTGTCATTTTTAAGTATTCAACCATTCAAACTATGCATCATGGATGTACAAGCAAATTTTTCTTTATGAATATAACAAGAAGTAATTATACACCTCTACTCAATGTATGTCATTACAGTGTGATTGCAAAGGCTTTGCAATCACGCTCTGTGAATAACGGCTTCGTTCTCTACTAGATTGGTTGAATATTCAAATACAAGATGCACACTTCGAAATGCACAGCTCGAAACACAACTTAAAACGCACACCTCGAAACATACATCTCGACAGCAGAACTTTAACATGCAAACGTAATCACACAAAAAAAACTCTAGGAAAACTATAAGTAACGCCATACCAGCTTACTAATAAAAAGCTTGACTATAGTAGATATACAGAGGTACGTCTTGATTTAAAATAGTTTTCTTTCTTTTTTGTGTAGCTTTGATTTCCAAAGACGCACAAAATCAAGTGAACAATGTGAACAGATATTGACTTTTCTTCGTTTGTAGAAAATTAATCAGACATTGAAAATTGAAAAAGATGAAAGAGTACTGCTGACTTGAATATTCCTCAAAGCTGTAGTTTAACAAGCAGAATTAGACTGGTGTATATATTTTTTATTGTACTGCTAAAATACAGGAGTAAAACAAAAGAATGTAAAAAAAATACTGAACAGAAGAGAAAATTGGGATAAAAAGTTTTTGATATAGTTAAGAAGGTATAGGTTTAATATCTGTACATATTTATAAGTAGAATCAATAAGGCTGAAGAAATCAAACATTTTATTTTGTGCTATAGGCTAATAGAGAATGAATAGTATTCATGTGTAAGCAATAAAACAACTAACGTAAAAACTCCAGCGATTTGATGGATTATGATTAATAAAAATGATAAGCATAAAAAAATCAAGAAATTCTTTGATAAATTATGTGGATGTGCTGCAAAAAGTTTCTTTTTTGTTGTATCATCGTAAAAAAATCAAAAGATGTACGAAATTTAATTTGGTGTGTAACATGATAACTATTTTTGTAATTTTTACAAAAGAAAATAAAAAAACAGATTGTAGGAAAACAACTGCAAGAAATTTTTAGACCGACTTATTTTAGAATTTTAGACAGATAGACAGACTTTTCATTTCCTTTCATCTTTTATCGAATATTTGCAAAGATGCGGGGGAATATTGTATCGGATAAAATATTTTGTAAATAAGGAAACTGATTGGTGGAGTATAATGTATAATTATATTTTTCATCTGTCTTTGCTATCAGACATCGTTTTCATTTTCTAATCCAATCTATCAGAGAAACTTAGAAAAGAAAATGTAGACTGATTGCTTTCTTCATTAAGAAATAAATACTATATTAGAGATTTGTATAACATGAATTAGTATGAAATGAAACATCTGAAATGAACATATTATATTGATTGCTAGAATAATTTGCTTTGATATTTATTTATATTTATATATTAAAAGAAACTTGTCGGAATGAATCGAAGATTTTGTGGTCACCTTGTCACGTTCAATTTGTATCCTATAACTTATTTCGGGAAAAGATGAACGACCTTAGTGTATATAGTGTGTTATAAGTTTTCACGAATACCATTCATGTTTTCATGTATCACTTCGAAAAATAATCAAGGATTTTTTAAAAAAAATTGTAGCTTGTATTAACTTATAATGTAATTGTGAAAACATTAGTTGGAACAAGAGGACTTTGCCCTTACTAATAGTTTTGTCGTTTTTCAAACTTATGGTAATCATGGTCATGGTCAAAAACAACGCGTGGGAGGGAAATCCAGAAAAAGATATTCTAATTATAAATTGTTCATTTATCTCTATTGTTCAAAAATTCAGTATTGATTTGCTAGTTACGTCGAGATTTTCTATTTTTTACTTCAGTTTATTCACCGAAGAGACAAAACATACAATATGAAATTGTTCGATATTTAACCCATTTTATCTGCGCATAACCATTCTACCACAACGCACTAAAGTTTGATCATATGAGAAACATCACTTGTGATATTAAACGGTTATACGGTAGCAGATGCCGCTGCCGCTGAAAAAAAACTTTTCTTGTTTGTAATACTCCAATTCCACCACTTAAGTATACACAGTAATATTACAGTATGAAGAAAATACGAGAAAATAAAATCTCAAGAAAACAGGGTTGGTGTTTGCATGTATCTAAAAAAAAGGTTCAAGTGTCGGAAACAAGCCTCTCGCTTTCTCGGTGGTTTTTATGTGTATAATACGCATATAATATGGTAAAAGTCAGAAGTTTTTTTGTGAAGCATCGACTTGTAAAAAATTTCCGTCAGCCTGGGAAAGACATTCTACATTTCTCTCGAAAGTCAAGACACCCCAAACAACCACTTTTACTAGCCCTCCATAAAAAATACGTAGTATAAGAAAAAAAATATATATTGCAAATTACAAATCTTCATGAATGGTAGTATGGGACCGTGCAGAAATTACGTTATCTAAAATATGAACTTTCACCCTCCAGATACCCTTTTAAAATTAAAGGGTTAGGGCCCTTAATGTTACTTACCGAGGACCCCACCCAACCGTTAGTAATTACGTAATTTGTACACGGTCCCTATTGATGTTGCTGTTTTTTTGCAAAAAAAAACTTGAAAAAAAGAATATGAAGACGATCTTCAACCAAACCAAAAAAAACTTTGTAGGGTCGATCGTCGAAAAAAAGTGAAAGCGATGAGGAAAAGCTTGTGTGTCAGCTTGAAAGTTATGTGCCACCACAAGTTGTGTGCATTGCATATTACTCTCAAGTTAGTTTAGCGGTGGTTGGTTGATATGGCATAGCAAGTTTATAATATATAGTGAAGGAAAGATAAACATTTAAACGCTGCTGCTTGCTACTGCATATTATGCATGTGTGCTGAGTGCGTGGGTAAAGTGAAAGCATGGCATGGGTATTTATCTAACTATCAACTTTTCCATGTTTTTCCTCATGTTTGTCCTCTTGGAAGAGAGGAGAAAGTCAAGTCAAATCTCTGTATTTTCAAGAGGAGTCACGTCATGTGTCATTGGGATGCACACAAAATTTCATATACGAACATACAAAAAAATTGTTTGAATTTATAACTTAAGTGCATTTTATTTGCATATTATATGATTTACATTGTCACCACAAGATTTTAAGGTGTTTATACAGGAATCAAGTTGCTCCACCCATCACCCAGTCTACATGGTTTTTTATCAATGAAGCCAATGAACGCTAGTAAATTTATCGATAATAATTTGCATAGTTATTTTTTTGTGGTAACGGGGTACATTGAACTACAACTTATGTTTGTTCGAAGATAACCTCTAACCTGTTTGTAAGGAAAGAAGGTGAGCCTGTGGTGATATTCTGTTGAAAAAATGATACTACCAAAACGACAAAAGTTCCAATGTGAACTATTCCAAATCAAACTATCATACGCACATCCAATCCTATCCACACACACACAAAAGGGAAAACATTACTATACAAGACAAGGTGAAAGGGGGGAAATGGCGGAACCCAAGAATAAAAAGTGGTGGAGTGAGTGTGTTTATGTTTTGTAAGGGCAAAAAAGGAGGTTATCAGATCAACTATAAAAAGACCAAGCAACAAAGACCACATGGTGATTTTCCATCTCAATCTCAATCTCTGAAAGTAATAGTAAACTTGGATAGGTGAGTACCTACCTATACACCACGCCACACATAAACTTGTGTATAAGCTTATATGACGATGTGATGTATTCAACCCTTTCATTTTGATGATCCAACCGAAACTCCTCTCACCAATTTCCCATATAATTGGCGGCTGGCTGGTGGTGGTGGTGGTGATGACGATGATGTGATGATAACAAGACAACATGCTTTTTTTTCAGGTGACTGATATAGATAGATAGGCAATATCATAGTTGCAAGGTTGCTTTCACAATCCTTTCTTGCTTTTTGCTTGTGCGTTTTCCTTTTCCATGTCTGTTTTCAATCTTCTGTTAATGGCTCTCTTTCATGTGGACAAATTCTTTCAATTACTTTCAACCCATTTTCAACAAGGATTCGCTTTAAAAAACATCCGCTTCAGATATATATCATCAGCATCATCATCAACATCATCATCACCGGTTGTACTCCCACAACAACCACCGCATTCTCATCTAAAGTTCAGTTAGAATCATCGTCATCAACATTGTGTCGTGTCATCTTTTAAAAAATCGGGGATGCTGCGTTGCGAAACGTTTCACAAAACATAACATATACCATAGTTACAAAAAGCTTCGAGACCCAGTCTCTTGTAAACACTTGATACAAAGTAACAAAAATAGTCGACACAAATGAAAAAAATCTCGGAATGAGCGAGCACCTTCCTTTTATAGCCAAATATAAGGTTTCATTAGAAAAGGGATGATAAAGATCTATACATTATATACCTTGTACATTACTCACCTGAACTACTTTCCCCAACAATCCTTGAAAACGAAAAGTAAATGGGAACTGAACGAAATCACCACTTTTTAAAAGTAAAGCTTTCATTTATTTCCTGTCGGTATATCAATTTTAACCAAAAATTAATGCATTTCATTTATTCGGTTAGCAAAAAAAGTTTTTAAAGTGTTCCATCCTTTTAATAGCATTTATTGAAATAAAAATATGATTGACAAATTGGCAATGAAATGACATTACCACCCACTCATCCTATTTGTTAATGAAACAAGTATTTTTTTGTAATTTTTTGTCTAAAATTACACACGAACGTAGATGGCGGACGCATACATGTAATTTCTAAAGGCAGTGAAATTCTCTACCCCATCTTTTGCATTTGTTTTCCTACAAAATAAGCATTACTTTTAGCCCACCAAATAAATTGCTTGCAGTCGTCTACCCGATAAAATTGTCACTTTATATTGCTGGCTTGACTAATCGTAAGTATAACTGATTGAAATAAATTTGGCTACGAGAAGGTCTAGAAGATGGTCGTTATAAAGATTATTTATTGCAGTGAAAAGAAGAGATCCAAGACTGAAGTGACTTGACTTCAGTGAACTGTATTTATATGAAGTTCATCGAAAGTTATCCAACACAAAGATAATAATTTAGAATGGGATATTATTGGGTACTTTGTGTCTCGATTGCTCTAATTAATCGAGATATGAATAAAATATAAATCAAAGATACTTTAAAATGGCGTCGAATTTTAGATTATATTAATCAGGTGAAATGGTATGACATGGAAAGTGGAGATTGTTCACTTTCATACAGGTAAATACAGGAGTAGTAGTAGTAGTCTAATACACGATTAAAGTGTACTACAAGATTGATGTCCACTGTCAATAGTTAAGAGGTCAATACGTGTCCACGTTAAGACATCGAATTAGTATTAGCCTTAAAAAGCATGGGAACTGTACTATGTATACATCTCTGTGCTAAAGTAACGAATTGGTAGAGAAGGGTGAGATGGAAGGGGAAAATATGAAGGGTAGCTCCAACCATTAGACTGAAGGCAATGAAAAAGTATTGAATTGTGGGACACGTGAAATATTGGGGAGCCCTTGGTACAAAGCATTGTAACGAAAAAATAGGGATGAAACAAGTTCGAGTTCAAGGCTCTGTTATATGGTATAGGCAAAGAATTTGTAGTAGAGGGGGAGAGATCCAGATTTATAGAGTGAAAGGAAGATATATATATATAAGTAGTACTGTTGAGTATTATGAATATACACGATCAGATTCAAATGAAAAATGAGTAGTGGTAAAATCAGTAGATGTAGAGTGTTGGAAGGAACTATAGGATAACATGAGTTATATATACGTACACATGGAAAAAGTACTGCAAGTGTAGTTTATGATGATTAGGCTGGAAAGAACAGTATTTAAGGAAAGTTCAAAGAGTCTCAAGTCACAGTACATCTGAAAGCGTGACGCAGTCAAGATGGATAGTTTTTACGTGCACCTGCAGTCAGATGCCTCGGCACAATATTTTCCGTCAAATCGCCGAGTGAATTATAGAAACCACTTAGCAGTGCCCATAAACATCAATTCAGCTCAATACGAAGTGGCTCTAACGGAACTCAGTTACACATATAACAAGCCATTTATACCAAAACAAACGATATTGTACAAAATCTATCGTATAGGTGAAAGTTCACACGTAATAAAGTACCCAGGTGTATATGAAGTAACGGGTCAGAAGCGACACAATTATACGGTGTATAAGAATGTGTTGGACTATGCGAAAAAGAACATGATACATGTCGAGGAGGCTGAAGAAACATTCAGAATTAGTAACTTGCCCCTAGGAAATGAACGACTTGTGTTAATTAGGGAGGAAATGGACTTGATTGCTCCAAAGAATATTGATTCTACGGATGAACTTGTAAAGTTTCTGAATGAAAAGTTGAACAAGTTGGATGTAGATGTGACAGTTCAAGATGTTCAACGAGTGCAACCAACAAACACAGAAGACCCCCCACTGGGAAAAGTCAAGGAAATAAGGATTACACAGAAGAAACCATGGATTATTGCAGATAGGCAGATAGATCTGACCGGAAAAGCTCATGATCACTTCCAATGGGACACACAAGACGAACATTTGTATATCAAAGCAAATAAAACCTATGTGTCAATGAGTTTGGTGTCAGAAAATCCACTAGACATAAAGAAAGATGAAGTAATTGGCAAAGCCACATTCTTTAGAGGAGAAATGCCGATTGCGGCAAAGAACTACCGTGGAATCGATAACAATGTTATGCTCGTAGCAGAAACACCAAAAGATTTACATAATGTGGATGACTTGGTCAAAGCTCTTTCGGCTCCAATATCTACCATAAAATTTGACATAGACAAGAACAGAGTTAACTTAACAGCACGGCTAAGTGTTAACGGAAGAATTGAGTTTAATGAACGTGCCCTAGCGATTCTTGGTATAGATGTGGACCCTATAATTGTATTAGCAGCAAATGAAACTATTAAAATTGATGGGACACAGAATGCCCATTTTGATTTGGGATCAAGAAAAGTTTACGTGTACACAGATATCATCCAAGAACAAAGAGTAGGAGATCAAGTTGCCCCAATCTTGAGAATAAGTGATTACACAGGTACTCAAGAAGGACTAGTCATCAAAGACTTTAACCAATTACATTACATCAAACCGAGCAAAGATTTCATCGACAGTATCCGTATCTATTTAAAGACAGAAACTGGTGAAGACTTGCCACTTACGTTTGGGACAACAAGCTGTACACTACACTTTAGAGAGAAGCGGTTCTAAAAATGAATTCCAACGATGTAAACGCAATGATTCGTCTCTACACCCCTCAAGTGGGTAGAGGACACGACGACGGACTAACGTTTTATCGCTCAAACTATAGACGACAACGAGGAGCGGGACTTGGATCGATATTTGGTTCAATTGCCAGGAGATTGATCCCTTTTGCCAAGAATTTCTTGTTACCAGCTGCCAAAAAGTATGTGCTACCACATGCAACTGAAGCAGCCAAAAATATTGCAGACGATATATTTGCTGGAAGAAATGTAAAACAGTCCTTCAAGGAACATGGCAAGACAGCTATAAAAGGAATCGGGGACAAGATCTTGTCTCAGTCTGGTTCTGGACGCAAGCGAAAGAGAAGTGTTTCAAAAAGTCGTTCTCACAAGAAAACCAAACGTTCTCAAAAGAAAGTAGCCCTGTGGAAATAATGGCCCGCAAAAACATGTCTCGTGAAGACTATGTCATGAGTGAAACGGATCTATTCAAAGAGCATGGATACGAAGTCTCTATTCAGTCATCCCGAAAGACAATATACCACACATTGTCGGCAATAACACACGGCTCTCCAATAGAGTTTTTCATTCAAGGAAATGATATACAATACATTGATTTGAGTAAAACAAAGATTAAACTAAGGTGTCAGGTGAAAGGAGCAGATGGTAAAGACATTGCTCGTGAAGCTGATCCCACAAAACTACTCTATGCACCTGCAAATTATATTGCAGCGTCTGCATTCGATAAAGTGACAGTGAAGATTAATGAGACAGAGATAACCCCAAAGTCAAGTTTGTATCCGTACCAAGCCTACTTAGAGACAGTTTTCAACTATGGAAGTGATTTTAAAAAGGGTCAGGCTGAAGCCGGTGGCTTCTATCGAGTAAAGGATGAAACAAGCAGAGATGATGATGGTTGGAAAGCCAGAAATGAGATTTGTGATGTCAGTAAGGCATTTGAGGTAATTGCCCGTCCACACGGAGAAATCTTCAACTATGACAAGTTCATCTCCCCAGGAATGGACCTACGCATGACTTTCTACCCAAGTCCCGACAGCTTTGTTATGGAATGCATTGGAACTGACAAACAAAACGTCCAGTTTCACATTCTAGAAGCTCAATTGATGATTCAGAAGGTGACGTTATTGCCATCAATTCATCTTGCCCAACTAACAACATGGCAAAGACACCCAAATATCTACCAGGGGAAGCAAGTTTTAATGAAGTCCTATAGCTTACCCAAAGGAACACTACAACATACAAACGAACAACTTCTTAACGGACTGCTGCCAGAACGTCTTATTATTGGCCTCGTAACCACTACCAACGTTCAGGGAACATACGATACGAACCCTTTCAATTTTCAAGATCATGGATTGGAACAAATAATTGTCACCTGCAACAGTGAAGTCCAGACCCAACACACAATAAATATGGATAAAACCAACAACCGAATCTTGGATGGATTCATTTCTCTGTTTGATGCCATGGGATTAACAAACTGCGATCCTGGTCTGGATATTCGAATCAACGAATATAAAGCAGGAAAGACATTATATGGTTTCGACTTACGTGGTGTGTCCAGTGATTCAATGCCCATTCCAAGACACGGAAACGTCAGCATTTCACTCAAGTTCAAGACAGATTTGGCCAATTCTGTTACTGTCATCCTTTACCCGGAATACCCAGTGACGATGAACATTGACCACAACAAGAGAATAACCTTTAAGGATTTTGCCCATGAATACTAAGATGAATACTTTGGAGATTTTGGAAGCCTTCAGGATCATCACAAGATGTTCGAGAACTGCCCAATATGCTGTTATCCCATGTGACATGTTGGACACTGTACAGATAAAAAGTTATCCATTTTTTCTATGTGTAAACCTAGATGAGTCTTTCAAAAGAGGAACTCATTGGGTAGGATTGTATATAGCTAGAAAAGGGGCCGAACTAGAGTTCTTTGACTCTTTTGGTCGAAATGTAAATAGTATGCCCACATATTTTGTAAACTTTGCAATTAAGAGTAACCTTAAAATAATAGAAAGACAACTTCAGTTGCAAGGACCAAGGACACAAGTCTGCGGTCATTATGTAATATTTTATATGTTTATGCGTGTAAGAGGTTGTTCTATGAATGACTTTTATGCCAAATTTGTAAATAACTATGATACTAATGACCAACTTGTAAAAAGATTTGTAGATAAATTATTTATTAAGACATTTACTTGTAAAAATAGTCAAACATGTACATCAAGAGAATAAATTGAATTTTAATATAAAGATTTCCACTGGTATCCATTTCCTTTCTGAGTGCGCTTGGTACTCTTCCGCATAGCTTTCACTTTATGGGGCTTGAAAGTTGAAGAAACTTTTCTTGAAGGCGGTGGTGAGGGACTTCGGCTCGGAGTCGGTGATGTTGCAGATGTAGTCTTCGGCATGTACTTGACCATAACCGCCTTGGAGACTTCCGGTGGGGCTCCAGGTAATGCTTGCATAACCTCCAACATACCAGGTTGATAACCAACACGATAATCCAATAGTCCACGTATCATCAAAGGGTAGAGAGATCCAGCAATTTCTTTTCCATTAACGACCACCTCATTATTGGCATTGTAGGTAATACCATGAGACTTTAAGTAAAGATGTATTGCAACTCCTTTAGGGTTGTTGATATGTGAAATCATCCGGTCCTCACTCATAACACTGGGTTTGACATCAGTTTTCGGCATATCCTCTTTCACTAAGATGGGCATTTCACGTTTACGGACTTGTTTAACATTCAAGTCTCTGACTGCATCTCCATAAAGAAGAATCTTGGCGTCATCTGGTAGGTTTGTCTGCAAAACACGTCTGGCTCTGTGTGCGAGATGGTCATCATCATCACCTTGGCCAGAAGCTTCCATAT
>JAQFXM010000429.1:0-51449 GCA_034693345.1 Entomobrya multifasciata
CCAAGTTTCATTTCAATTGGTCAAGGCGTTTGGACGCTAGAGGACCAACAGACAGACAGACAGACAGACAGACAGACCGACAGACACTCAGACAGACTTTTCATCCCCTTATCATCAAGTATTCTTATAAAGTACCATTCTGGCACTTAATAACAACCAGTCACCTATTTAGCAATACCTGACATTTACTCAAGCAATTTATATCATTA
Source organism: Entomobrya multifasciata (assembly GCA_034693345.1). Lineage (NCBI taxonomy): Eukaryota > Metazoa > Arthropoda > Collembola > Entomobryomorpha > Entomobryidae > Entomobrya > Entomobrya multifasciata. Next base: position 210 of record JAQFXM010000429.1, read on the forward strand.
GATATGAGAAGCATGTTTAAATAATAATTCTACTCAAAATACCAGAGAAAAAGTGTTACCACCGAATACTTGGAATTCACAAGCGTAAAAAAATCACCCCATCCTTTTTTCAATGAGCGGAAATCCATGGACATTTTACGATCGAAATAAATCCGGGGGGTATGGGTAGGGTATTCATGAAAAAAGTAGACCATTTCATTTTGAAAGTTTGAAAATTTCCCCTCTAACCACTGCCACCGGTGGTGATATTCTAATTTCTAATTCTGCCCACTGACATGTACCATGAATCTATATGAACCAGTTTTTCTCTAACCGAAATCTGAGGCATGTTCTTCCTTTCAATATATACTTTATGAATACATGCCTGCTACTCCACAAAGTTTATTTTTTATCAAATTTTATACGTTTTAATATCTCTCCCTCTCTCTCTGCGTACAACTTCCCACTATTATATTTTTTGTGACTTTTTAACCCAAATCATCGAAACGTCAACCACCCGTTTACTCCAATAATCATTTCCAAGTGGCGGCTAGACAGTATGCCTATATGCAAAAACGAAAAAAGAGCCCACTCGTGGTGTTTGTAAATACAATCATATTAATCGAAACGCTATGTATCACATCACATGTATTAGTTACAACACTTTGAATAAAAGGCTTCGGAACAAGTATTCCGACCAATTCTCAATAATCATCTGAAAAAACGCAAGCGGAGAGTGAAATCCGACCTGCTTGCAGCAGGAGAGAGTGAATGGGCAGCAAAAATAAGACTGACATGCATGCAATCATCATCATCGTCATATACAAAGCTTGCGCTTCTGCTGTTGTTAATGTTAAAAAAGCATGAAACATCACCATTTTATTGAGCATTCACTAAAGAAGTGTGTGTGTGAGAAAGAGAAAAGATCACTTGAATAATTGAGAGGTGTGTAATGTATATGGGCACACCGCTGTGAGTGAAGTGAACCGTAATACATTACACACAGGAACAAGCAGGGAAAAGGGAATTATTTTTTTTCCTCAAAAAAGTTTTTCAGGGTAAATTGGTAAAACAGCCTGGAAAATTACCGTTTAACATAAACAGTTCTCCTAAAGGCACTGATATATAGGAAAAACCTTCGAGGCATAAATACAGCCAAACCTAAATACATACAAAAACATGGTTGCATGAATTCGTCATGATGGACATGGGGACTCCGAGAAGTTATCTTAAAAGCTTGCATTTTACTCCTCTGATGTTAACTTTTTATACGCCACCAGAGTTTTGTTTAGATACTAAGTTTTCATTGATGATAATAATAATGATTGGTTTCAGCAATTCGTTTTTTCTCTTAATTTTGTTACAGCAAAGCAAAAACAAAGCCTACTTACCTGTACAGAGCTTATACTTTCCTGTGTATAAGACTCAAAGTTTACTTTCTAATAAATTGCACATTAATCCTGGCGACTTTTTCTAATAAATAAATTTCTTGTATTAAAACTCATTGTGGCCATCCTTTTCATACTATTCCAAAATAAGTAGGTATATTCAATATGATATTCCCTTGGTTGTGTGCAGGTTAAATTCTTACCCCTTTCGGATTCACGCATATTTTTTCACAACAGACAAAGTCGATTATGATGATGATCCAAGTCTCATCAAGATAATATATATTTTTAAAAGAAGAGAGATTATGTGGCCAACCATAGTAGTATTAAAAGCATTATAATCGGCTACATCGTGTTTAATGTAGGTTTTTTTCAAACTTAATATTGGTAATAGCAATGAAATGACCTATTGTTCCAGACATGATGTTGCTTTGATGCTATTAGCAAGAAAAAAGAAACGTATTCTCCTTAAAGAATAATACTTTGTAACCCGTACATTGAGCTGCCTTCTCCTGAAACCCTTTTTCGTATTACCTGACTCAAAAAGCAAGTCAAGAAAGACTTGTCATTTAATCCTCCTACCTCCCTCCGTCTGTCTGTCTTTTACTCTGACACTTATGATGACGATGACGACACTCAATGATTAAGACTCGACTATGCTATGCTGCTACTGTAAAGTAAAAAATATGAATTGTTGTATTATCCAACTAACTATTCATGTTATTTTGTGTGTAGTACAACAATAATATGATATGTATGATTACTGATTACTTGCACAGTAGCCGTCACCTTTTAATTCTCATCGATTTCGACTAGTCACACGGTAGCTACTGCTTACATTTACCCTGTCCATCACAAATCACAACTTAAGGAGAAAAATTTAAAGAAACAGTCATCGTAAAAAAACATCCTTTTACAACAATGACAAGAACAAAAACCTGAATAGTTACGCATGTACATAAATACAACATAATCATAAATTTATGTACACGTATGTAAATTATTATATTTTTTCGTAGGGAATAATCGGAATAAAGTCATGTAGTCATGTTTCACTAGCTAAAGTAGTGTTGTTGATGACGGTGATGAGGAGGAGAAGGCATGGGGGATTATTAAAATGATGGGATTGTTGTTATATGTCAATATATAAATAGTTGTCCTTAATGAAGGATGAGATGAGTGAGTAGTTGGATTGAAATACATGCTACTTGTACAACTACTTATGTCATTCCAATTCAAATACAATTTTGTTGATTGTAAGTATTAAAGTATTGACTTGTTGTCGTCGTCATCATATTCTCGTAGTAAAAGTAGTAATCGTATTCAAAGTAAAAATCAAGATTCATCCTCATGTACACAATAAAAAAAGTATTTTTCCGAATAATGAATTTTATCTCGAATTCATAAATGTCTATAATGCGTATTGAATTAAGTTTGCTTGTAGATTACGTATTTGGAGGACCCCCTGGGTGAGTGTGAAGAATGTAAATTTTGGATTATGAGAACGGATGACGAGACAAACTGTCGAATATGATATACGGTTAAATATAATAACAGACCAGTCAAAAGTAGATGCTAATGCAAGCTATAACCAAGAAATTTGTATTATTGCTTTGATAATATTAATAATATGATGTCATATAAGATCCTGATTTGATTCTGGTTGATATTGGATGAAATTCCGCTGTGCTTTATAGCCAAAAGACTGCATGCAAGGTAATATGAATTTTATATAGATGTTTTGTAAAATGGAATTAATAAAAACAGAATACAAAGACACAGGAGTTTTAATTGGACTTGTCACGACTCTTTGCTTTATTTTTTCTTTCTTTCTCGATTTTTAAATAATATCCTCATACCATATAACATTATGTATCTTATTAATATTATATTAGCACATATGCATATACTTATAGATTACGGTATGTATGTAAGGTATAATATTACAATTTTTATTCATTTATTAAGCATTGCTGATTATTATTTTTAATTTAAAGGAGTATTTTTATCCCTTAAAACAGTATATATTCTGGTAATGGATTTTACAAGACTTTATGTTCATATTGTTTCGCGATTAAAATTAGATACATACCTAGTTACATTTATTGATACATGCACGCACAAGTTCACAAAATACCTAAACTAACTCTTTTTTAGTAGTTTAATAAAATTACAGATTGTAACACGAATAAAGATATTTATATCATTGGCATTATTTCATACAACATAAATTGTACTCACTCATCTTAAACAACCACACTTGTAAATACTTAGGCTTCCTCAAACTTACAAAATAAAATGATCATCGGAGCATCTTTCAGCTTTGTGTTGATGTCAAGCTTATAAATCAAAAAATTAAGACAACAGTTTACGTATATATATTTTATGTAAATTGCAAATAGTATCATGAGAGTTTTTAGTTGTAATGTAATGGTACACAAAAAAAGTGATGTCAGTTCTAAAAACTAAAAGACTTTTGCTAGTAATTAAATATTAATTAATTTTTGTGCATACTGTTTTGTTGTGCTGTATTGTAATATCGTGTTACGGTAAATTGAATGACGGTAAATTAATTGATGACATGTTATCTTGAAGCTTGGTACTCACGTTTCTAACACGTCAAGTAATTAATTACCTGCTATATTGATGAATTAAAATAAAAAATGTGGTTTCGTGATGTATCGTCATCGTAGTCACAAAAATTTGTTTAATTGTGTGTTGTTTTGCAACTGATCTTTTTTGATTGAAGCCTTAAAATTGTCCCCTTAAATATACTATCGTGTTTTTAAACTTTACTGATTTCTTTCTTGCAGTAGTATTTAAAGTAGTAGTGGTTGGTACATTGTTTAACAAATTATATGTACATAAGTATATATATACATAATATATTAATTTTCTTTGATGAAAAGGGGATTGTCACTTCTTACAAAACTGCTTTTGTTCAGCTTCAAATTAATGAATTCCTTAAAACACCTACAATTAATTTATTATTATTAACGATTATGATGCATATAGTCGTAGTCCCATACATTTATCCCAGTTTTTAAACTTGACGCATGGGAAATCGTTCCTATAAAATTTGTGTATACCTAAGTACATATATATATTACTTTTCCTATATTACTATCTATTTTATATATATCATACTTATATGCCTAAATGAATGTGTGATGTATATTAAATCGTAATGTGGTGCGCGGCTATTGTGTGTGCATCAATTTTTTAATCAACAACATCCCATCAACAAAAAAACTTAATTTGTTTTCCCTATACCAAATTACCATCATCCCATCATGTTTAGTGATTTTTTTAGGGCCCATCCATTCTTTGCACTTTTACAGGATATAATACGCATAAGAAGTCGATTTAATAGAAAATCTGAAAGTGGATTGGTAAGATTGTTTATAAGTAATTTAAATTTGTAGCACGGTTTCAATAAGATACACATTCTAATGACTTGTAGTACGGTATAGTATAAATCCATTGCATTCATGCCCGGTCTATAATTTTTTGTTATGTTTTTTGTTGCGGTTGCTCCTGATTGGATGGATAAACAATGATCATCATCGATGGATATAAAATACACTCTGATGGAAAATGGTTGTTCGGTTTTTACCGTAACTGTATATCATGTACGTATATATTTGATCCGCTGTATGTATTTGTATGTATCTAGTATTTTATGACAAAAAAATGTTTAATTTGTTGATGCGATGATGTTGAATACGGTGTGGTTTTTTACTGATTTTCATTTTCAAAAACATATTTTCTTAAACTTTTTAGAATCATATCACAGGGTGTTCACACACTCGCACACACACACAATAAACACTCCGCGTATTTTAATTGTTCGTTCACTTTCTATCTGTATTATGTTTTCAATAGGGTTATAACATAACCCATGTAAGAATTCACTGGGATACTTTTTTCTTGATGACTCTATATCATCTTATCATTGGTTCGCATTCTGCTATCGCATCATGGTCACATTATATGTACCATTATCAATTCTCCCCAAAAACACGGATTCATCACGTCCGAAGTGTATTTACATTATCTTCAGTCACTAATGTACCGTACTGTTCTATATGGTTATGTTTTATCATATAAAATGAGTGGGTTTTTTTGTATATTAATATTTAGTTGTAATGGTGAGAGATCTCGTCCTTGCCGTATATGTATATATACTTTTATATATATCAAGTAATATGTATTATGATTACCTGTAATCTACTAACTTTTCATTTTGTATAAAATTGTATTTTTTCACAGCTGCCTCAATAATATTTAATAGTAAATATTGATCCTTCGTTAATATAATTACCTATTTTATATAGTGTGTAGTATATGGTTCCTTTTTCTATACAGAATATTTACAGCAAATATATACACATTTCTTACGAATGTACGTACGAGCTTTACGTAGGCTTAGGTTTTTAGGTATAATACAAAAGTATGGTACACATTGCCCCTATATGATCTGCTCCTGCTCGGTCTAGCAAGTAGGATGCGCTGCGCTGTTTGGAGTGAATCCTCATACAAATCCTCAAGACATATCGTGGTGTTCGTGAACTATGGGTTGATCGCAGGTCGTCAAGTTCATACCAAAAATTATCACAAAATAATAGAGTCTTGTGTTGTGTGTAATTGCCCACAAAATCATGTATCACGGCTCATGTCAAATCGCATCGTTTTCAAGATGATGATGATCACCATCAATGTCTTCTTCATGAAGTTGTTCAAAGGGAAAAAGATGGAGGATGCAGAATGCAGACAGGTTCGTCTCATCGTCCAGCCACTGTCAGAGAAGGAGAAGTAAACGAAGAAGGAGGAAGGATGGCCATCGATGTCGACTTTGGCATGATGTCATGATGACGATGATGATTTGACCAATATTTTTGGCTCTTTTTTGGCAGTTTGGATTATGATTATGATAATGTAAAGTAACATCATATTTTATCAGCTCATGCCTATTTTGTAGAACGATTCATTGCTGCTGTTATTATTATCCATATTGTGACATCTTTCACTTTGGCTGCCAACTTCCTCCTCTTCGCCAGTATCATCTTCGTCCTCCTCTCCATTGACACTTCGATCACGACGGTAAGGTTGCTGCTGTTCAAGATGTTGCTGACTTTGAGACGAAAGTTGCAAACCGCTTCGAATGCTTAGTTGACTGTTGCAGGTGTTATTGTTAAAGATAATTGGTGAGCGATCGCGTTCTTCATTTTGGAAATTGTGAGGATAATGAAATTGACGGTAATTATTATACTGATGGTGTGGCTCAGTATAATAATAACTTTCGGCAGGACTGTTATTACTGTTGGTGTTAAATTGTTGATGATGACGATAATTTAGGCTACTATTGTGATTATTATGCACTACTTGCAACGAATCTTGATATCACACACAAAATCCTCCCGACGAACTGCAAAGAGAAAAAAATAAAGAAAATGTTGTTAGAAATCATTGAAATTTACGTACATAAGTAGCATAAAAAAGAAAACCCTTTAATTTCATAATGCACGGCACGGACAAATGTGAATGCGTATCACAGAATCAAGTTAAACTTTTCAATAGAATGTTTACTTTCCCACACTGCTAATTATAATTTTCTTCATAACATATTTTGTAGAAAAGTTTCTGTCATCCGATTTGTACGTGCTATCATACAAGAGACAAGAGGTGACTCATCACATATATTGCATCTTAGAAAGATAATCGTAAATACAATTCGGTCTATCACTTGACACAGTAGTATTACATTTCATGCTAATGACTGATGAATAAACATGCAGTGGCCATTGCCAATAATACCCATGAAAAATTATCCGTTGTTGGGTTTATATCATTTGTTTGATGTACACAGTCATGTATCTGAACTTTGAAAAGTAATAATGGGAAAACATCAACTAATCTTATTTACTTCAATGCTCCATTCATACAAACTTACTATATTTTTTTTGCCATTGGCTGGTCAGTTTCATTTTTATTTTCCTGAGAACAATAATATGCAAACAAGGATGAGAAGGGAAGGATATGGTTTGATGATTTTGATGAGCGGAGTAAGCATGAGCATGCTATTTTTTGATTGTTCCTTGATTATGTATGCACGCATGTGATAGTGATGCTCAAGCCCAAAACTATAATATCATCATCATCTTCTTCGTTTTTTTCCTCGTATTCATTTCATAAATGACTTATTTAAAAGGTTATTAAATTTATTATATGCATACAACATACTGCACGTAAGAAAAGTCGAGAGTTGTACATCCAGTCATGATTCTCAATAAAACTGAAGATGATGATAATGATGACTAGCTACTTATACAATTAAGTCCATGTAAACATCCATCGGTCACATGCAAACGCATTTAAGACTTTGTTGTTGCATAAATAAATAATAAAAAGCATCATTTTCATTCAATCGCACGCTATTCACCAAAGAAAAAAAGAGACAAAATATTTAACAACACTCTAAACACCATTTAAAAATAGAATCGGACAGTGCAGTACACATGTATTGTACATATTCATATTCTAAACCACCTTGTCTTCTGTTCTGTGAATGAAAAACTAAGCTTTTGGGAAATATTACTAAAGATTATCATTTAAGTATTACAATAAGTGCATTCAAACAAGGCTGCTCTTTTTTGGCCTGAAGTTTGAGAATACAGAGGTTTATATATATAGAAAAGTGGCCAAAGTGTACAGTTCCCACAGTCTACCGTCTAGAGTCTAGACTGGCTACTATAAAGACACATATGCACACACGTCCAATTCCCATCAAAAAATGACGATGCATATAAGTAAACCTTTTTGTAAGTTGAGTAGTACATTGGCTTCAACTAACAAGTATTTTTTTCTTGCTTTTTATACCAGTCAAATAGCAATTTTACGAATGCCTTCTTTCGCGAAAAATATGGGTGCTAACAACGCGTATTCATGATAATTATGAGTTGAAACTTTATTTTCTCGTATAAAAAAATGTTCCGTATGCTTAAACAGGTGAAGGTGAAAAAATAATAGAAATTCATGACTTGCCACGCTCAAGTTTAACAAAACAGACAACTCTGTTAAGCGAAACAAGAAAGGAAACATTGTATTTAACACGTACACTTGAAATGAAACAATGTGTAATCATTTCATCGCTGCCTTTTTTAATAGTTTTTATTATACTACTTTTGTTAAGTCATCGTAAAAATGAAATTTTTTGAGAGAAAAAAATGTTCATTTTGATGAACTAGAGCTAATGAAATAAAAAAATCAAGGAAAACTGTTAAAATTAAAACTGATCAATTTACTTATGATCAGCATTTGGTTTTAATTGCGAATTATTACTTAAATTCTTTACTTTTTCTTAGTAATGACTTTGCCCACACTTATTAATATGCGGTGTGCGAGGCATGTTTAATGAAATTCGCCAAAGGCAAGTTTACATATCATCAGCATCTGCGCAAGTGGTGCGGTGCGATGAGTTAGCGGAGCAGTCTGATCATTGATGGAAAACTGCATTGGTCAAATTTTTATAGTTTGCACGAAAACGAAACAGGAATTCGCGCATGAGTAAACATGATAAAAAAGGATTTTTTTTTCAAATGTCCAATCAATTTCTTTCATCAAAAAATCACAATATCACACACACTCATCAATAATCGTGTGTTCGATTATTATTACGATTAATTTTTTATTACTTTACTACAACCAGTGTGATTTGTGAGAGTGGTGAATACTTTGTTTAAACTAAAGCTATTAATTAAAATGATAATATTTAAAATGCACAATGTAGAAATGATAACGATAAAAATATCGAGACGATCATTTTTTAGAGAGAAATGAGTTTGAACTATGCACGATGACTTTGCTTGATTAGATGGGAAGCTATAAATTTTCTGCAATACGTATATCCTCATCATTCTCTCATCATGCATACAAATCTTTCTATTTATTACGTTATTGCTCTTTGGCAATGATGTTCATTGCTTTAATAGCAGTTTTATAAATTGCTTGATAATGATCATCAACCCGTTCATGGGTCATATACATTACGACCAGACCATTACAAACTAGACCACCACACTGCATTTTATCAACCGCTCCATTGCATTCACTTTAAAATCCTTTTTACAAGGTTTAAATGATCAATATTAAAACAAAGATTGGATTTTGAACTCTTACTCATTGACTAAGACAACTTCAAGAATTCTTAAGTTAATTAGTAACAGCATAAATTGAAAAGTATTTAATTAATTAATACACTACTGCTGCTGCTTCCTAAATCATTTCTGAAAAGGCAGGATTGAGAACATTATTTAATTATTTCATTAGTTTTGAACTATATTTACTTAAGCTCAAAAATTATGTTATGTGAAACCTATTATTAAGTAGGTACCGGGAATCGAAATTGATATTTGATGCTTTTCATGCGCATACTCCCATTATAGTTTCGTAAAAAAAACCTGTTCAACCGAAGCAATATATTTGAGGCAGCAAACTAAAAAAAAAGTTTTATTATTATCACTGATGCTACACTCATAGCAATGCCCCGCTTTTTATCAGATAACAACTTGCTTTGGCATCTTTATATCAAAGCTATACATCACCCACAACCACCACATGTGCAAACGTGTGTGGTTTTCTCAGTTCTCTGGCCAGGTAGATAACTTAACTTATTTGCATTGCTGAACTGAACTGCTGTTGCTGCAACTTCTCAAGTTGAATTTCTATTATTGGACTTGACTCCGTAAAATACATTATTTTTTATGGTTACCTGTGTGTCGACTAATTAAAAAAACTATGACGTGATGAAGTAGTAACAAAAGTAGAAGCACAGTTACTGGTATTACTTTACTACAAAGTACAATGAATCAAAAGGACACAACATACGGCACTCACATAATTCACCTTGCGATATCCTGAAAAAAATGCAATTGTGCGTATGTGATACTCGAAGTAAGTATTTATATTATTTTTGTATTAGGTACATACTCACACGTCTTTTTTAGATATCTGCTCATCAAGAGCAGGAGTGTTTAGAGAGGCAACTTGATTTTGAGAAAATGACAGGCGAGATACATAAATAAAATCTGTATGAATTATGCTATCAACAGCAAATCATTCTTTCTTTTTGTGCGAGTAAGTGAACCGCATTTTCTAGGATGATGTTCATCATCATCAACATCACACTCGGCTTGTTGTGGAAAAAATAATGTGAAATGTTCCATAAGAGAGGAAGAAAAATATGTACTTAATGCATTTGCATGTGTTGCGATGATGAAGAGATGCCGATTGATATGTTCATGTGTGTTTACTTTGCAATCCAATGAACGTGACTTCTTTTGCTTATTGCCTCAAGTGCCGTTCTTTACCTGTTATTTATAGCCAGCAGAATTCATTATTATTTTGAATTATTATAACTGCTGCTGAGCGCGGTACACTTAACTAAAGTAAATATATTAGGTTATTTTGCTCGTTTTGTCTTGTGATTTTCAGTTAAGAGCATCTGAAAATTTATTGTTAGCTTTTACCAACTCACTCATCATAATAGACTGGCAGTCATTCAGGTCGCTTTAATTCTCGCTGGTACTGAGGTGTACATCCTGCTGTTTTTCTTTTCAGTTGAGTCCACCAAATGAAGAAAAATGGGAATCAAGTAGCGTGTAGACAGACCAGTGATGTATGCATGTATTGCAGATTTTTATGATTACTTCAAAGCGCAACTAATGCCGAAGTTATTACCGTTTCACTTGTTCCATTTGAATGTACATTAGACACAATTTTTTAATGGAGTTTGTAAAAAATATTTTTCCAATGCCGGTTTCGTTTCGTTTCCATTCATATCTTCAACAATGAAAATTAAACAAGTTTGTTCAAAATAAGCCTTGCCTTGCCGCAGAAACTAGGGAGGCTAGATATTATATTGTTTTAAAAACCCAAGTTTTTTACATAATTTATTTGTGCTTTATAAAAATTATAAAAAATCTGCATGTAGCCAAAAATAAATAAGTCATTTTACATTTATATTTTATATCTCTATTGTTCATCTGCCTATTACTATTACAATCTGTCTTTTATACAATATATAATGGGACATTTAATGCAAAACATTTTATCCCTCAAAAAATTATATTCTTATTATTATTCCTATATTCTTAAATGTTCAAGCGAGTGTGAATTAATTAGGATTAAAGGAACAGGTTTCCTACACAAAATCTATAATACCACCATTCTCTCCCTCGCCTTGTCTTCTTCCCGTGTAGAACCCTGTAACTTCTTTATTATTTTGCTTGATTCCTATCACCTCTTCTCCACATCATACACACATCCGTTAAACCAGTTTCAATACGTCAGTCAGTCATCAACATCGGTAGCAAAAATTTAAAATATAAAAAATCTACTTATTTGTTCATATAATTCTGCTTTTTCGTAGACATAACACCGTCGTCTCATAAAATTACATTTGCTATACTAACATTTTGCATTGGAATGGTTTGTTTTTCTCTAATTCTTTAAAGGAATCTTCCCGTCACCACATACACCAGCCATAGAACAGCAATCAGCAGTAGCATAACTTTTATACTTTTCTCTATTATCACCACAATGATCATCCTCTCTGGCACCACAATAAGCTCCAATGAAATGCATACTAATTCCTAAGCTCTTTACATTCATCCTTGACATCCCAATTTTCTTTTTAATCTAATTCTTTGAAAGGACACACAAGCAAGTGGCGTGTGAGTGTGAAGAGAACCGTCAGTTCTTACCTTTCCACTACTTTACAGCAATATTATGTCTTCCTCTCTACCATTTTTATATCATGCTACTAGACACTAGTTCAACTTTTTTCCCTTATAGATCAGCAAGAGCACCACAATAATTCTCTGATCAACTTCAGCACGGCATGGTACAGTAGCGAGCGAGCGAGATTTTTTTTAAAGAAAGGGAAAATAAGAAGAAAACCAAGGTTGATTAAGATTCCAGCAACATAACAGCAGCAGCACAAGTTTTGTTACTTTTTTATACCTCTTTTTTCTCTGAGACCAACTGAGAGTTGGAGTTTTTAACAAAGTCTTTCTTTTTCTTCTGCTGTCTTATCATCATCAAATGAAATAAGTAATACTCTTTTGATGTGTCGGTCGCTTTTTTGGTCGGCTCGGCGAAAAAACACCTCTTAAAAGAAACTACGACTACACTACTTCAACGATACCCATACCAGCTAGTCTTCATATCTAAGTTTTTTTCTGATGCTATATACTCACTCAACTGTCAGCCGAGTAAGGTAGTAAAGCATATTTTCCAACTACATATAATAGACCGTATAATATTATTATGTGAGATCACATCTCTCACACCAGAAACTACAGCGTGAGCTGCAGCAGAAGAAGTAAAGATTTGACGTTGAAACCAAATGCAAGTCAAGGAAAAAGAAGAGGGGAAAATATTGTACAAAGTAGTGCGCATGGAAAATTTACGCACAGGAGTGGGTAATAAACTACTCGCCTGCGAATATTTATTCATGCATGCGTGCTTTCATGAGCCGTCTCTTCTGTCATTACATTTCATGCAGAAACTTTGTTTCGTCTGCTGTTTCTCTTTTAGTACTACTATACTAGAATATGTTACACTCTCCAACCGAAAAGATGACGAACGAACGGATGAGAAGAAGACGAATACTGAAAATGCGATAGCAAATGAAATGAACGAAGAAGGAAAATAGGAACGAACACAACGACCATAATGCTGCCTACTTTACTATGCACACACACAAATTCATCTCTCTTTCTAAAAAGTCTTTTTTATATGCATTCAGGCATAAATATACTTGCTTCACATGCAACCATGTAAAGAATGAATAGAAGAAGCAACATTTTTTTTATCGTGTGTCTAGAAAGAAAGAGAGATTGCCTCTAACCAAATACAAAATGCCTACAAAATATTATTATGTTTAGTTTAGTGTTGTTGTGTTGCTGCAGCCCCCCGTCCTTTTTTGCATATTAGGGAACGTGAAGCTAATATTTAATGCAAATCAGGAGATGTTTGTGTTGTAAAAAAAATTGGTGGCAGTGGCAGTGTTGATGTGGTGGGTAGGTAGGTATTACGTATACACACACCAAGAAGTCACAGTTTGCGTTAGTGCCGCTGGCACCGAATCACACCAGGGATTATGCAATATATAAACATTAAGGTTATAGTGCCCACGCCTACTACTGTATTCCACAAGATGAGAACAAAGCCTCATTGTTCATTACAGAGCGAGGTTTTCTGCACTTGATTCTGTTTTTTATTATGCATTCATTTTGAAGAATGATCATCTTCATAATTCATCGTCACGTGCATGATGAAGATCGTCGAGAGGGTATCAGACACAAAAGAATACCGAAAAGGAGGAGAGGAAACTGATAATACAGTCATATTAAAGTGTGACGCTTCTTTTTTTTCTTACCTTTTAAGAACAGGCTTGAAAGCAGTGGCAGAAAGGTCACCCGAAGGGTTCAAAGCTGATGAGTTGTTTGCTCCTGATTGAAAATGAGAGAGGCTTCCAGAGAGCAGGGGCACTTTAAGATTTGGTGGTGTTTGTGGAGGTGTGTCAGTGCCGACACCTTCATTATTGGCGACGGAGGGCGGAAGGAAACCACCGTAGCGGTATGCAGGTGGAAGAGCAAAGCTCCATGACGAGGTGACGGGTGGGGCTGCTGCTGCAGCGGCGGAGGGATGATGTGACATGCCAGCGCCGCCATGATTGCTATTTGGATGACCATGATGATGATGACTATTAGGATTTTGATGATGGTGAGGGTGATGACTAAGAGGATGATGACCTCCGCCGAGATGATGGGAATTGTGTAAATGATGACCAGGAGGAAGGTGAGATGGTGGTGGAGGGGTTTTGCAAGCGGCAGTGTCAGCTAACGACCAAATTTTTGGTTTGTTTGCACTCGCTGCACAGTCTGACTTGAGGTCACTTGAAGGGTCCATCTTAAGTCCTATGTTGTTATTGTTATTGACTCCGGGGGAGCTGGAAGGAACGTGATTACTGTCGTCATCTGTAGAAAAAGGGAAAAACATTAATACTCATGAATTTTTCAAAGTGTTAAAAGCTATACCAACATTAATCCGTCTGTCCTTATACAAATAGTGTTCATCTCTACTACCCCATTGGATTTTTTAATCCTCTTCCCTAAAACTACTTGCTAACTAATGCATTATATGTGGCTCCCTTCAGAGACCCATTAGCAAACTTATACCATTACCAAATAGCCTTCAGCATAAAGTCGCAGCCTAGAAAGTCGACTGCTTTACTTTATGAGTCCCAAGTCAATATGTGACAAAGTGTCATATTTTGATTAAAGACGGTGGATTACTTACTGTACTTTCGTTTAACTGTGTGCAGCTTCATATTTTAAAACGACAGCACATATTTTTAGTACCATTTCGTATTAATGAACTCTGCGTCTTTTCCTGAGTTTCTCAATGAATGAGAAGGAAATGAATTAGACTGGCAATAATGATCAAAATATTTAAAACCAGAAGCATTCTTGCTGACACAAGTCGATACACCAAAATGAAAGAGATGAAGTAGAGCAAACTCCGACAGAAAAAGGAGTGTGAGCACACAAATAATATTTCATTTTCCATTCTGTAACCTCCACCCTCTCTGTCTGATTTTGATTATTATTGCCATTCTTGTCGGTGACGACGCCGACAACGATGAATGATCATATTATGAAACTATCTAACGATAAATATTATACATATATATGTTTATACATTTTACATTCATAAAATAAGTGCGTGTGTTTTTGTATGCACCGTGTGTTTGGAGTGCGTTGGCATTGATAACACATTGTGCATGGCTGAGTGCAATAATATAAATAAAAAACAGTCGCCTACATTGTGAGCGATGCTTTTGGTACTGACAACGCTGAGAAACTCCTTCCACAACCCATCCATATTCCACGGAAAACGTACCCATATACTTCTACAGATCCCTTTCTAATCCTCCATCTAACTTCTCCGTCTAACCCCTTTACCCTTTTATCCCAAAAAATGTACGTTATTGCTCACTCGTCGCCAACTTGCTCAACATCCCAGCTAACTCATGCCAGTTACAGTTTTTTCCTTCGTCTTCCCTACATTACTTATTTTTTCTAAGAAAAATCTCCACTTTTTCTCTGTCCCGGTTTCCCAAATCTCAGCACTACCAAAGCAATTCAAAAATGATTTTTTTTCTCCTAACTCCAAAAAACTTTTTTCTCGCTATTTTCCTTCTTTTCTTGGAATAAATGGATGTCACTATTGTCACTACACACAACGACTACGGCCACCCAATAATAAAAATGGCACTAGTTCTTCATTGCATGTTTATACACTACTTTGCTTACTTTCTTCTTTTTAATATCATTGCCACCATCATCATTTCTTTTTCTTCCTGCACCAGGAAAATACATTATTGGTTGAATATCCCTTCCTTTTCTGTTGTTGTGTTGTGAGTATATAATATTCACCCATCCGTGCAGCCACTTTTGGCCAATGTCAACTTTATATGCATTTTTTGCTTATTTTAATGCACGCAGTGACAATATTTTCTTTCCTTCCCGTTTCCCCCTCCATCCAACTTTTTTCTTTCTTCTTCCCACTTACTCTTCCTCTATCAACCAACACTCCCATTCTATTTATTTACGTCTTCTTTATTCAGTTTTCCTCCAACATTTCACCCTCTTTCTCAACAAAGTAAAATCATTCTCATCATCATCATCGTCACCATCCTCGACGACACAATCACCATCCTATCATCCAACTGACTGACTTAATCATTTTAACCTATTCCAAAGAGATTTATTGTCAACTCAACTGAGTAACTACTTTATATACCCAAAGAGAAGTTTTAGCTGTAAATAATCTGCTGAAGCGAGAGTGAGTTACTCTGCTTATTTTGGCTTTGCATACATTGACATAGCTTGTTTGTGTATATAAAACTGCACTCGGGATTGACTTGATTTCGGTAAATGTTTGCTCACTTCGCATTTTCCTCCTCCATCCCTCTCTCTCCCTTCTCTCTTTTTCATCCTCAGTCAAGCTGATGATGACGATAATAAACAGTAATACATTTATAACTTGATAGAGATGCATTATGCACATAGTGTGTATTATTGCTTGTTATTATTACCAGACAGAGAGTTAAGTAAAATGCGTTTTTATTAGTGCATAATATCACCATCAACGAGAAGTAGGATCATATCACAAAACTGGGATGATCATGATGATAATGATACTGATGGCATATTTATGTACACACACACAGACAGATTCAATTCTACTCAATATTCTCCCCTCAAAAAAGTAGAATTCATTCATGTGTTTACAGTAAAACAGATACTATTTGATTTGGCACGGATTGCAAAAAATGGACCTCTTATATTTACGATAAATGTAATATGTCTGATGAGATTATTATCATAACATTTTCTATTACAGCTCAATAAAGTTTTCTAGATTGCTATTTTTATTACTGCTATATTATTTTTCAAAAAAATTATGCTTACCATCGTCATCTTTCAAATCCTCATCGTCGTCATCAGTTTTATTCTTAGGTTCCCAGGTCATTTTGTTCTCCTTCTTAAGACGTCTCCTCGCATTGGCAAACCACGTTGAGACTTGGGTCAGTGTCATTTTCGTAATGATTGCTAACATGATCTTTTCCCCTTTGGTTGGATAGGGATTCTTTTTGTGTTCATTCAACCATGCCTTGAGTGTGGCTGTGGACTCGCGAGTTGCATTTTTGCGACGGGCTGCCAAGTCGTAACCACCTCCATACCTGTTATTAAGTCATTTGTAAATTTAGTTAATAATGATCATCATTTTTTATCACCACTTATCATCATCTCATATATCGTGTCATAAAAATGTATTGATACAAAGCAAAAGATTATAACAAGAGATTTTAAATAACTAACACAGTAGCAGTTAGCATAAAGCACAAAAGAAGCAGAATAATCAAAGTATAACAAGAAGAACAAGAAATAAAATACATTTTTATTATTGCCAGGTACACACAACGCATAAATTCAAAAAGAAAATGTAACGTGCTGCTTGCTTCATACTATAGATTTTTTTTATGAACCTGCACAATGTATAACACATCTCGCTTTGTTGATTTTTCATTCATTTATATTCATCTTATCACTACAGCCACTTTTTTTATTTGCGTGATATCAAGTCATGCCTATATGCCTTGATACTGGTCACATGATACTGCACCGACAAGAGACGCGATAACAAAACAAAGTGCCAAAGAGTGCGAAATCTTTGAATATATGACGTGTTTCATTGTTACACAACGAAGGTGGGGTTGCTTGATAACGTCAAAAAGTTAAAAGGATTTTTTGCACTTTTTTGCTTGTTTTCTATCAAATTAATATCACAAACTACAAAATTGCAATTTGTTTTAATCATAATTAATGATTAATTTTTTTATAGACTGCGTACACACTTTTTTAATATTTATGTAAACAAATGTTCGCACTTTTTTTCTCTCCTGTAATTAAATTAGATTATTTACATAGACAAAACGTGATGATGATAAACACAAATATTTTATTTCATTTTATATTATAAAACAAGACATGAAAGAGGTGTGTACATGATATTTTTTCATTGAAGTAACAGTTAAATAAACAAGGAAAAAATCAGCGAATATGTCTGTTGTGCGTGAGCCCTTGTCTGTTTTCCTACAAGATTGTTGTTAACCATCAAACAATTAAAATTAGTAGGTGCCTTTTTTATACCATGTTGTTACGTTGTAGAACAAAGCACTTAATAAAAGAGGAAATCACTCAATTTTTAAAAAGCCTCTGTTGTCTGAGTGCGCAATATAATAAAATAATTCAGTGGTTGTGATTTGATTTGATGGACTGTTCAATTTGCAAATTAGATCGTGATAAAATATTATTACTGTTGTACAAGAAACATGAATAATATATTAACGTAATGATAATCATAAATACAGTAGCTGTTAATTTTTCTTTTCACCGTCTCCTCTTTTTGTAGTACTTTTACAAAACAATCCTGTTAAAAACTTTGGTTGTTTGTTTGTTTTGAAGAGCATAATAAGTATATCATCACCATAATATATCATTAATTAACAGCAACAAAAGAGCTTTAACAAAAAATTAAGTTTTTTGCTTGATAACCTGAAAGGTTGCTTTAATATGCACTTCTCCCCACTTCAAAATTATTATTTATGCACAGGATAACATTAAGTGGAGTGAGTGGGTAATGTGTACACCTAATTGTGTTCATTGTTTGCTTTTTAAAACTTAATTCCTCGTCTTCCCACTGTTATGCTTACATGCTTCAGTGAATAGCGCAATGGCAATGTACATACAGGGCCACTATATAGTTTGGTTGGATACGTTAGTTTGTACGCTTTACGCTTTGCAAGGCAAAAGTAATATTATCAAGCTATCTAGTTTTACTAAAAAAACTAGAAAAAATTTACCCGTGTGATGTTTTGATGTGTGTGAATTTTTCTCATTTTGCTTAACTAAATACTACTAGCTAGATGTACGTGCCTTATTATTATTCAAAAAAATTACTCCCCCACACATTATAAAAATTACTTAGGCATATATTTAAGTTGCACGCATGCAAGCAATTTTATTCCTAACCGTTAATTTTTTAAACATTTTTTTCCTTCTTCTGTTGAAATTCCTTTTTTATAATTTATGAGTGCATAATGAAGTAGTTAGCTTTCGTTGTTTCAACTTTGTATTAATTCTTTAACTAGTCATAAAATATGTTCTGTGAACAGAGAGCACAAAATGCTAATTCACATTACTCAGTAACTTCTTCGCATCAATCAACAACGTTTGCTCATTATTAAATAGCTATGCTTAACAGTATGGTTATCAATTCATAAGCTCACCGCACCGCGCACACACGCGGAATATGCTGTGTAGCAGTTCAGTTGATGACGGTTATTCTAACAAGGAGCTAATTTGAAAAATACAGATGTATATTGGATTCACACCTCTAGGAGAGCCTTTTGTTCTGTGTACCTGCTTTGCATTAATTTTTTCAAATAAAAAAATGCAAAGTTGTAAAACGGTCATAATGAATGATAATAATAAAAGGTAACACACACAACAGACAAAGTCACGCACTGTTAATTACCTTTTGTACTTACTAATTTAACTTTAATTCATCGTCAGCATCTTCATTTAGTTTTTGCAGTGCATCGCATTGCATTGAACACACCCCAAGTTTGATGGGAAGAAGTGCATAAAGTTTTTTTTTCCTATGAAATGGTAATAATAATCTAATAGCACTGCTGAATAAAATGCAGCAGCAAGTTGTGAAAAAAATGAAGGTAGGTCAGCAAGACAGAAATTAAAATGCTGTTGCTGCTGCTATTATAGATAGGGAGGGAGGAGGTAGTTGCATGTAATAATGCAATTCAAGAGTGAACAACATTAACAAACAAGAAACACACTCTCTCAACAATACCCAATCTAAGAAACTGAATTATATATTGTTATTACACCTATATGGGTAATTGTACAAAGTGCACACAAAGAGAGAAAATGTTAAGTAGCTGATTCGAGTGAATGAGATTAGCTTATAACATGATAATTAAAACCGCAATAATAGCAAAATGCTTTTAACTCCTCTTGTTGCTCTCCTCTACTCGTGTTATCTGAACATTTATTTCTAAATTTAATGTGTAACAGTGGTCAAGAATTCATGTTTGTGGACTACTACTCACTACACAGGTTTTGATGGTTTCTTCTTCGTCTCGAACGTTTTATTTTATTTCAATGTGATATGATATGAGCTACTTGCGGCTTTTCTTACTCACATCTTGTGTGTTTGTGTTGGCATTTTCTTGGCTTCACTAGTAAAGCAAGCCAAAAAAAACCTCTTGCTGAAATATCAAATCAAGTCAAGATTTGCTCTCTGTGTAAAACCCTTTTTGCGCGAAAACAGCTAACTTGCATGTTTACATGGTGCAAAACCAAAAAAATCCACAGGAGCAGAGGCTAAGTAAGAAAAACAGTTAATAGAGTAAAATCAGAGAGCTTTGACTTCACTTGACTTGGACTAGAGTAATAAAAAAGAGGAAATTGATCTCTTGTGTAACAGAAAGAGGCGAACCGATTTTTAATGCATTTGGCACAAAATTAATGTTTCATGAAACAGATTTTTGATGAAGTAATAACAAAATGTACGCAACACTATACTGATATACTATACTGAACGGTCGAATTAATGTACAAAACTTTTAAGAATTCAACTTAAAAATGCCTTTCATTGATTTTTTCTGATTTCATCCAAAACAGATTTTCAATTCAAGTGCTCATTCATTCTTTAAGAATCATGCTACGATGCAACTTGTTGTTGTTTATGTACTTAAGTAAGCATATCCCTTCTCATTCTCATCAAAATCAAAGATACATACATAATCGGTGACTTTTCTTGTTCACTACTGACTCGTCCATAAGCAATTAAAAAATCTCAGATATTGCCTATTTTTCCTAAACAGTTGAATGAAAAGCAGTAGTTGTTGTGTAGGCAAAGCACACTCAAACAAAAAGACAAGTCATTATCAAGAAATATTTTATGTAAGATAATGAATTAGCGATATAATAGCAAGGAGCAGCAGAAGTAGTGGCAACGACACATGATGACGCGTTTTTTAATCTTGCTTGTAGGTATACATACCTATCCACTATTAAAATACGATGTTGAAGGCATGTATCATCGTGATCGTGTCGTATCAATTGTTATTTTTTCTTGAATTGTACATTTTTTTTCTATGAAAATCTTGTTGATGCATTGCAAAAGTGGTAGCAGAGAATTGGAGAAGGACACAAGGGAGAAGCAGAGGAAAGAACCATTTTAATTTTTTAATGGGAAATAAATAATGTTGAAGTGCAAGAAAAAATGGCAATTAAGAATGCCTTGTGAGGAAATGATGTTGTGCATACATGATAATGTTTTCCCTGTAGTATCACCATCGTTTAATGGCTTATAAAGCTTGTTCAAGTGGGGACAGGCGCATTGTTTATGGCTGTGTTGAACACAAGTGATAACCGCTTTTTTTCTACACAGAGACAGAAAACCAGGCATCGAAAGGACAAGTATATAATATACAAGAATACTACCACATTGTCGCTTGTGATATTAAATAGTAACGTATTTTAAAAAGTTGTTGGTGAGTATTATTATGTGCATTTTTATATGTCATTTACCACTGCCGTTATTGTCGTTTATAAGGCGCTACATAATAACGAGCTAAATACACACACGACATGCTCCTTTACTGTCGTCGAAATGAAATCGCCCACGGAGTTTATGTATTTTTTCAAGTAAAGTAGTAAGGCAATAACGATAGAAGTAAACTAAACTGCTGTTGATGTGGTGGTGGTGAATACTTTCGTACAAAAAGGAGAAGTGAATGCTATAGCTTGTTCTTTCAGATTGCTGGACAGTTGGACTTGGACACAAATATTGCATAGCAAAGGACGAAGCGCAGGACAAAACTATTCTTTTGCCTCCACTACCAGAACAATTTCTATGATAATAATAATAACAACAACAATGATGGCGATGAAAACTTGTAGTGTGATGTTGGTAGCGAAGGACAAGAAGGGTTTACTTTAGATTTTTACTGATATTGTTATTCTTATTATTATTACAATTTCAATTGTGTATATATACCTATATAGGTTTGTTAGTATTATTTTATTTCGTGTTTATTATTATCATTCCTGCTATTATTACGAGTTTTTATACATTTTATTTCAAACAACTTTGGAAAATTACCTTTACTACCAAAAAAAGTAGCAATGCTAGTCAATGCAGAAATTTTTTTTTGTTTTGAGAAACGCTGCGACTTTTATTTGATGTAATAACGGAACATGTTATTCGAAAAAGGTATGTTGTATAAGGACGATTGCATTATATTGCAAAGTCGCGTTGAAAATGAGATGTTATAGATCCAAACAAGACAAGTAAAATTTTGTTGGTTTGCACTTCACACACAGAAGCAAAATGGATTGCAATAATAAAGGCATTCATTTTATGAGTAGCGTATGTGCACAGGCGACAATGTGACAGACAACCCTTTTTAATCTTGTCGTTTTTGATTTCGTGCTCCCTGCTGTGACCTCACTTAGAGGATCTATATATTATTTTCTTGTGTTGTGCTGCTGTGGTGTAGTGGTGTGCACATTTTCTATGTGCCTTTTCTCCCCTATTTTCTCCTCAACACCAAACACAATGCAATAACAACGAGTAGCTAATGCATTTCCTCCAACCGGGCTTCCGTTTGGTTAGCCGGGCATTTCCGAGTCACAGTCATCTTTCAATTTTATGGGCAAACGAGCCGCAGAGCAACACAGCAGTGGTGGTGGTGAAGTAGCAAGTTTTAACCGAGAAAATGCAAACTGAATACATATTGTACATGATTTTTTTTGCCTATGCATATGCGCTGTAAATATGTATGTCTTGACATTATTTGTGTGACCAAATTGAAAAGTGAACAGTATGAACAATATTCTTCTGTTGTGTGCACACATGTAATATACCCATTACTTTTGCAAAATATATCATGTCATGAATATTACATATAAATATATTTTTCTATTTTCGCAAATAGAAAAAACCGCATGAATATATGCAAAAAATGGAATAACTCAATATATAAAACTGGTAATTGAGTTGCTCAGTGTCACGCTTCAATCAAAAAGGTTTTTCTCGAGCAACATTGCTATCCTCACTTTGGTAGTGGTGAGTGACCACGACTCCAAGTCGATATTGAAAGCTTATTTTTGCACAAATTGCAATAAAATATTAACGGGGGAAATATAGCGTAAAAAGTCTATTATTTCTATAACCAATATTTTTTGCAATATTGTTTTTTTGGAGCTTTTAGAAAAAGACAATCATAAAAATGTTATAACCGCTACTTCTGGGTTGTTTGCCCTGTTATGTTTGGGTGGATGTGTTAGAAGTTTTATATTATTTTCCACGATACGACGTATGCACTTATTACAGCTATTGTGTGAAATGAACAGAGTGAGCACATTAGCATTTATGGCCAATATTATGATCTCGAGGCTAACTGAAACTGAACGAATTGTTGCAGGCGGCTAGTCAACATGCCTACCCCAACATTCTGAATTTGTCCATCGGTGTGTGAATAAATAAATAATAAAAATTACATTATTGCTTTTTCTTTCTCATCCGTAATAATAGACAGATTCTAGGAGCACTTCAATTGTCTACTGTTCATGGTATCTTTCTCACAGAAAAACACATGGACACGTCAGTTGCCGCTCATATTATACTTGATCATCATTTTTGCCTATACCTCTTCTTCCTTCAGCTTCAGCCTGATGCACTGTGCACATTTCTCTCGTAAAAGATTTTTCTCATCAATTTTTCTTGATTCGTCACGGTCTCCTAACCCCCGAGTTGAGCTCAAGCATACGTTTTTAGCCTTACTTACTTAGTCAGCCAGTTTGAGAAGTATACGCATGCGAATAAAATATGAGCATGAGTGCTTGCATGTATTTCTCCATTTATACAAAATCACATTTAGAACTTTTTTTCATTCAAACAATTTTTTTCTTCAGATAAGCTTACTTGCTTATATCCAATGCTATATGCGTTTCTTATCTTTGATCAAAAAGCAAAGTATCAAAATAATCGCAATGATAATGATGGTGATTCAACATCCAACCCATCATCAGCAATAAAGTTTAAGTACACAGGAGCAGTAGACGAATCAGCAAAAGTCACTGAGTCAGTAAGGATCAGAGAGGAAAAATGTTTCGAATTTACTTAACCGTAACCAAATAGATAGATGAGTTGAGGCAAAAAGTAATACAAGTAGATAAATAGATAAGAGATCATAGAGGTAGTGAAGAGATGGATTAAGTATTTGTTTTTAAAACATCCAGTGGTTAGATATGAATACAAACCGAGATAGTAAGTAGACAAGAAGCCGGGCTGAGGAAACAGTTGGATAAAAAATATAGTATGTACATAAAATCTACAAAGTATGTTCATTTTAAATTTTTATTATTGCGTAGTCATTGTATCAGATGTATAGCCAGTCTGGTGTGTGATGGTATGATGGTGGTTTGGTTTATCTCAAGAAAAAATCTAAATGTGCATAAATATCAAATGGCCGTTTGGATTGCATGCTTGCATGCATGCAACAAGAGCCTCGGCGAAATATAAATTTTTATATAATTTCTTCATGAATACCTGCCTCTGCCTCCCTGCTTGTTTGCTTACACACTAATACAACACTGGGCGAAAAAGAGCAAGAAATCTATTATTATAGCGTGAAGCTTAATGGTTTAAAATATTATTATGATGATATCACGGTGTACATGAGAAAAATTTAATGTCGGGGTGAAAAACGGAATAATATATGGCATCATCTGATGATAATGACTTTATAAGTAGGGGAGTGTATATATCAAAGTGAGAAAAGTGAGATTGTTTTGGTAGCTATTGTGGTTGGCCGCTTGTCAGAGATTTCAATAAAATTATATGAAATTCTTTAGGAAAAGAGAATAAGGAAACAATTACTTCATTGTTGACATGATGCTGGAATCTAACATATTTTTGCAAGTTGTCCGTATTTTTCCAGAATATTTTGTTTTTAAATTTTTGATTGATCCAGAGACTAAAATGTGCTCACTCACAGCTTTGCACTGTTGCTTTTAAACAATAGCACAGTAAAAGATTGCAATGATAAAAAACCGACCTGGTTCCAAAACGAAAACATGGGAAAAAGTCGACAGCAAGAGAGATTCCCAAGTTTAAACTACGGCAACATTTTTTTCAAGTTTGCTGCTTGTGAAGATAGATTTATGTATTCCACAGAGATCGGATTACACACCGTGAAACCTACCACTATTATACGATTACTATCGCATCTATAAACGAAAAGTGTATAATATTATGGATTTCCTATTACTTATTCAAGGCAAGTCAGAGGGATGCCAAAAATGTGTATTTAGTGAACAGCAAGAGAGTTCGGGGACCTGTTCCCAGCAGCTTGGGAAAATTTTCTTTTTTAGAAAAATACTTTTGGAAAAAAATTGCCCCGTGATGATGGTGTCTTTAAAGAGATATTTGACTTGGAAATCGATACTTCCATTATATTATTATATCATTGCTGTTCAATGTTCTCATTTCGGTGATGATGGTGGTATTACGTGTGTGTCAATAATGATACGTTTTATGATGTATAAAATTAAATTTCTTTATAGAGCAAACCCTCCTCTCCTTTGCTCCATCCTCTTGCAACTCCTTTTCTCTGATGGATATTGAGTTATTTAAGACCAACTACCCACTAATTCAATTAAAATTTCATGAGGCCCACTTGCTGCTCTCTCAGTCAACTGGATATTAATGTCAGACCTGAATATTTTCTTGAGTGAAAGAATTTTTCATACTTTTTTTCAAACTCTGCTTCTTTCTCTCCGTGTGACTGCTGGTGGTACGCAAAGCGAGTATCTCATGTATAATTTAAAGCAATTCAGTGAAATAAAATCTGACAAAAGGAATTTATAAATAGGGCAAGAGAGCAAAAAAGAGAGAACCCTTTCCTTTTTTTGTGATAGCGAGATAATAAAGAAGAATGAAAAAGATCAAACCTCTTTAATTCCTTAATTCTTTGAGAATGGTAAATAAAGCCTGAGGTGGTGGAGTGGAAAACTAATGGAAGGAGACTTGAGAAATGAAATGTGTGTATATAAAAACTGGTGGAGGGATGATGATTTGTTTTCCAGTCGAATTGAGTCAGTCAGTCAGTTCAACAGCTTCAGCAAGAAGGGAATATAATGAATACAAAGGGAAAGAGACTCTTTTAGTTCGTGCTCTTCACTTACGAAAACTCCTCCGTTTTCATAAGTTGTGTGGGAGAGAAAAGAGAGGAAGAACGAAAGTGGGGTGAACTGACTGGACATTAATATCACTCAAGCTCTCTGTGCCTCAGATTCAGAGTGGCCAACGGAGCATCATCATCATCAGTAATGCTCTCAACTCGACAGAGAATGGATGAAGATGGAGAAAAGGGGATGAAAAGCTACTGCTGTTATAGTTGATGATGAGCTCTCCTCTCTTCACCACAGCACAACACATGATCATCATCATGATCTTTCGTGGGATGATGATAATTTTAATGCTGATGTTGCCTTTTAGCCAAGAATAGTTTGACTAGCTGAATGAGTGAGGAAGAGTGATACTTAATATGGAGATTGGCCTGGAAAAGGAAGTGCAATGGCAGAAGCACCACAGCTGCAGTACTGCATATTGTTGTGGTTTAGTTTATACACATATATTTTAATACGTAATAGATCCATGATATATTGCCTGGCTGGAGAAGAGGCATAAGGGGGTACGGACCTTGTCATAATAAATCAGAAGATGTGAGGCTAACTAGCACGCAGCAGCATCTCTCGGAGAGTAGGCATCAAAGCATTCATCTCTCTCTCCAGTAGTGACTAGCTCTCTAATCTAATTTGGGCAAGTCAGTGTGTGGGATCATGAAATTTCATGTGACCAGTATGTGGTAACAATGAGCTTATATAATATGCAAGAAAGCCAGGTATCGTCTACTCATATTCATGGATTGTTATATAAATGATTAGTGTGCGTTAAAACAAGAGAAAATAAGAGACATAAAAGTTTATAGAGAAAAGCATCATCATTATCAACAGCACATCAGTGAAAATATTATATAGTATTAAGAGACTGACCCGTATGCTGCTGCGAAGGTCGGGTCATACGGATAGTAGCCGGACTGAAGACTCCCAGGGTTAGGCCAGCATGACACGTCGCCAGTTCCGCTCCCTTCTTTCAGGCCTGCGTACGCCCCACCCTAACAAACACATCCATTATCAGTTAAAACATAAGATTCCATTGAAAAAAGAAAAAAGTGCTTAATAATAATACATACATATTTATCTATATAACATCATTTTTGTGTCTTTTTTCAAACATACATACATTACAAGTTTATACAAGACCAAAAGATCAGGGGAGAAAATGAGCCATCTCCTATTACAAAAACATAACACTTTGTGTTTTATCCTTTTTCTGGTGATACTGTTACTACTGCTCTTAGATTCAGACATACACGCATAGTTTAGCCAACCAAAGGTATTTATGAAACGCGTACAATATGCGTAAAAACACATCAATCTCTAGCTCATCTTACAACAGAGTCACACACATTCAGTCTTCAGAGTCGTCGCAGCAGTCATCGTCTGCATCTTCTGTCTGTCCGACACGGCAGCAGTCGACGAGCCACTGCACTAAAAAGCTTATAAAGTTCTAAAACTGCTATAAAATCCTTAAGTAGACTGCGGGCAGCAGTCGCGACCCTTTTATTATATTATTATTATTACGCTACTTACTTCCACTACTGCCTACTTTACTACTCCCTTGTCTCCTTTTTTCCTTCTTTGCACACACATACCAACATACCATGCGCTCTGTGTACCTACTTTACCATGTCTTTAGCTGACTTTTTGACTTTTTACATATGTTCAGCACACTGGGTCTCATCTTACCCAGTCTCCTAATTGTGTGAGTAGATATGTTATAAAATGTATACATTTATATTATCCTTTTACAATGTTTGTTATACAATCCTCCTCCTTTCAGCTTGGTTTTGTTTAAACCACTTAAGAAAAGTACAAATTATGTCCTTTTCTTAACAAGTCAAACAATGTCTCTCGCCTTTCCTCACAAATCAACCCAAAAACAAACAGGCATCAATTTTCTTTGCCTTCTCTCTTCCCTTCACAGTATTTGCGTCCCGTTGCTCGTCATGTGTAAAATGCTGAAAAGATATTTATCCATCCATTATCCATGCACATCTTTTTCCCTTGTAATTCTTGATTTCACGCTGTCATGAACATTATATATTTATGTAAGTATGTAACCAAAAAATATGAAGTCTCCAAACAACATATTTTTGCTGAGTAATAATGAATGAATGGAATGACTTGAGAAAAATAAATGAAGCATCAGTAATAACTCACCAAACTGAAAACAGTTTTTTAACCAGAAAGAAATCCAAGCTCAAAAAAGCAATCAGTCATGTAGTCGAATTATCTCATTATATCTATATTTCATACAAACGTCTGTAAAAATTTCTCGAATGTTTGATAGACTGATGGCTAATTACTCGACCCTGTTGAAAAGTTTTATGCCTTTTTATTTAGGACTTTTGCTTGCTGCTGTCACTATCTTGTCATGTTAAACTATTAACAAAATCGACGACGACGATGATGATAGCCTTGCCTACATTTCAGAACTATTCAGTAAATTAGTTTAACTACCAGTAAACATCAACATCATTCGTTTTTCGCTGAAATAATTATATATGCAATAAAAGAATCTATTCATGATGAGATGACGATGATCATTCGCCGTCATGTTTAATGAGAGAATAAAACGCGTTCGCTTATTAGTTTCAAAAGTAATTACATGAGTTTTTATGAGCTTAGAAATTGGCATATCAGCATAATGTACCAAATGGAATGATTTCAAGAATGCTACACAGCACAGTCTCATCCTCCTCGTCATCATCATTATCAGTAGCGAACACAAAAAACGACTACTACCGCCACCACCGCATCATCATCACCATAATCATTCTGATGACATTTTTTCTTCTCTCACTAACATTGCTCCAGAATTTTTTATTGCCTATTAATTCAAGAACTCGTCATACTTGTAAATGCTATATGCTAATTTAATGGGTATATTATAGTCATCTCGGTGGAAAAAAGGTACTTCTGTGCGTAGAAAGCCAAAGCAATATATATGCCACACGGTTAGACATGACCATGTCTTTTACGACTTTGACTACTAGAAAAACGCGATATTCGAGGAGGCGATATGATCATAATAATAA
Source organism: Entomobrya multifasciata (assembly GCA_034693345.1). Taxonomy (NCBI): domain Eukaryota; kingdom Metazoa; phylum Arthropoda; class Collembola; order Entomobryomorpha; family Entomobryidae; genus Entomobrya; species Entomobrya multifasciata. Next base: position 29,526 of record JAQFXM010000429.1, read on the forward strand.
TGTTCACGACGACGATCAAAATGGTGATGATGATGTCGCAAATAGCGAGGCGAAACAACATGTAAAATAAGTAAAGGGACAAAAGTTGACTTAAGGCATGCGCCATTCTCATCATTATCTTGGATATATTACATGGTTTGTTGTATATTTTTAAAAAGGAAACCAATTATTATTATTACTTCTACAGCCTTGCCATATACATTTCAGAAGGTTTGGTGGACGAATCCCCAAAAATAAAACGATTCAAGAAGAAAATGATTATTATGTTTGTGTTATGTGATGACAATAATGACTATTAATGGGTTGCTACTACTATTTTCAACTCGACGACTAAATGGAGTAGTGTAGTCATGTAAAGACATGGCAGATACATTATGATTATTATATCACAACAGTCAATACAACAGCAGCTAAAAAAGAAGAAAAGCGATTAATCTGACATCAATAATGTTACAAAGATGACTATACAATATCATTACATGTGGTGGTGTGTGTGCTACGCCTGCTCTATATGTATTTATTCAGAGTGTGTGGCTCTTCTGTACAGCAGCAACACCAGTTTTTTTGGGCTGGCTTTGGTTTGAATTGCCTGTCTACCATGTCACCTCTCACAACATAAAACACTAAATCAACAATGTAATTTCACGGCTAAATGCACATTTACCACACGCTTAAACTGCCCCAATATACATAATTATGACATTTAATAGGATCTCATTTCATGTTACACTTTTTTACGTTGTCGATATTATAGTTAATTTGGTGTAGGGATATACGCTGCTAAACTTGTTAGAGCACTAGCAGTAGTAATAATAATAATGATCTGATTGAATGGCTGATTATGGTGTAATAATCATCCTCTCAGTAATAACATTGGAGGTTAATGAAGTGTGAATATAAATATAAATATTATATTTCACATCATTTCATAGAAATAGGAAAATATGATGTTATATAGATAAATAGTACACAACTTGTAGAATAAAAATATTCTATACTTGTGTATGTGTGTGGTATATGGGTAAATATTTTTGTGTTCTTACCAATGGTGAATAAAAGGCTGAGGACTCAAGCGATGGATAAGGATTTTGTTCAGTCGCTGGTGCATATGGATTAGGTGGATATCCAGTAAGTCTTGGATATGATGATAAGGTCAATCTGGCAGGGTCATATTGGCATGAACACACAGACTGTCCGGTAACCGGGTCTGTTACGAGGGGACGACCACCCTCACAACAAGACGTGCCCGGTGATGTGGTCACTCCTGTGGGGGATGTTGAGCCACTCATGACTCCCGACGAGGAATTGGGGGATCCCAGTAACTAGTGATTGTAAATAGAATTTATATACATTTTAGAATAAAACCAACAACCAACCAGAATAAAAGCTAAATCTAAACTAAGAATAAAATTAACAACAAAAAAACCCTTATAACCATAAAGATGACAAATTCAACAAAAAAACTACCAAATGAGTAATCTTTTTTGTATAATGAATGAAATAATGATAAATACAGTTATTACTACATCATCATCCAGTACAGTACAAAATATAATGGACATTAAGTAGAATAAAAGTACTTTTAAATGACACATAATCAGTTTGTAAACAAATAATGTAACATTATCAAAACACAATAGAGTGCCAAAAACTTAGGACAAGAATATACAAACAAAATAATGTGTACACATACAAAATGCAGAGACTACACAGACAATACAAGAGACCATTTAATACGGGATAATTTGTATGATTACTTTTATAATGATTAAAGCTTAGCACTAAATCCAAAGCTTTTAAAAGTGATTATCGTATAATAAGGTATAATGGTAAATAAAAACGCATACATTATCTTAAGTCAACAATATTTGTAAACTCACAAAATCCCCAATCCAAACTAATTCGTGGTAAAATGTAATGACGTATGTATATACAATAATAACTTTTGTGTTTGTAAATGTATGTATTTTAAGTGTGTATTTCTTATACCGTTGACTCCATAACCTATAAATGTGTGTGAATGTTGAATTTGTGTATCTTTCATCAAACAAAATCCAACCTTTCAAACTTTAAACAAAAAAGTTCCACTTTCCAACTTATAATACTGACTCAAAAAGGAATGTTGATTATGATTAAGTGTCACCAAATTTGATGAGTTGTCCACACACACATTTCATATTTGACGTGCTTGCAGTTTGTGTAAGATACAAAATGGTCGTGTCCCCGAATCACTATGAAGAAAAGAATGACATGAAGTAATGTCAATTTTCTTTTTATTTGCTCAGCTAAATATTATTACTGGTCGTAATAATCACTTGGTACAATAAAGTATGCATGTATGTATGTAGTACAGCCATACTGAATTATAGTGTAGTGTGAGGAAATAAAATATAATAATAGAGGCAATAAGAAAATAATCGTTGTGACAAGCAATTGGCAGTCATGTAATGGGAATAATAGAATAAACTGCTAATAAAATTGAGAATGTGGATGATATGAGGTGGCGAGTGCGTGGAAAATGTAATATTTGCTTTGGACACACATATTTTACGTCAACTTCAAATCAGCTTGCTTACTTTTAACAGCTTCGAAACAACAAGTGTCAAAATCAGAAAATCATACATAAATCAACAGGGACTGTCCACACGTGAATGTATAAATTATAATAATATTTATTGATTGATGATGAGATGTATAATGTGATGTGCTAGTAAAGTTTTATATAGTCGCTTGACAAGCTTGAATCTAACTTTTTTGCAAATAAGAACACGATGACATAAACTGTCCAAATTAAAATATATTATAATGCACGTAGACAAACTTGCAGACATATTCACTTACTTACGTACAAATGTACATATTATGAAATAGGTAGACTGGTGGTGATAATAACGGTGGTGTAAATTTGTGTGTGGGTTATGCATATATCATTTTGTTATAAAGTATATATCCACCCTTATTACTACCCACACCCATTATAAATGAAATTTTCTCATGTATTCCTGATGAAGCCAAATCAGTTTGCTAAAATATTAAATAGATTTTCTGGAAAATTAAAGTCTATCAAAATCAAAATGTATGGACATAAATGATATGAGGAAATACTTTACCAAGAGAGAAAATGGAGAGAACCTAATAATAATAAAAATGTACAATTTTCCTTTTAACCACTTCTCTCTCACTAATCCAACCATGCATTATAAATTAAGAAAATGTGCCATGCCACCTCTACAATGCTTTCTACATAATAGTTGTATGTAATTCTGGTGCTTGCTACTGGAAAACAAAAAGAAGCTCTGCACGCGAAACATCATATTAATAATATTTCGTGCTTATTATGTGTATTACTAAACTGAATTTAAAGAAGGTAGGCAGTTTTTTAACTAGAAGAAAGAGGTGAATTTATAAAGGTAAATAATAATAATCATATCATTTCATGCCTGGCTACTTTTGTGCCGTGCTGCTCCTCCTGCTTTTTAATACTTGCGTGGTTTCTCGTGTTTTACTTCCTTCTCTCTCTCCAAGCACAAAGTGTGCATGTGTACGTTACATTATGCCAAAACACAGAGAATGTGTGTGTATATTTTCATGATGACGGATGGACGGACCACTCACAGAAGTCAGTAATATTTTATGCAAATATCCGTAAAATGTTAAATGTACCTACTACTAAAAGCGAGTGCATTGTATTGTGTATTTTCTCTCCCTCTCTCATTGTCAGTAGCACATGGAAATGAAATGATTGTATGAAGTTCACAAATGTGTTCTTCAAGTTGAACTGCACGGCATGGTATTATGATGATGGCAAAACGTGTCCTTTCACACACAGTCACTCAATATTTGCGTATATTTATCATTTATAACTTCGTTTATTTTTTATTAGGTGTAAAAACAGTTTTAAGCTTGGCTAGAAAAAAGGAACTACAGGAAAAAGTTCATTGATATTCTCAGACAGGAGACGAAATTGAAATTATTATTAAATGTGTCCCATAAATAAAATGCAAGTACCACACAACACGTAAGCCTAAGCAGATGGTATAAATGCATCATTATCATTATGAGGGAAAAACTGTGGAGCACTCTCTTAATTTTCATTACATTAAAACATCGTTGGAGAGTGGGCTGAGTTGGACAAGACTGTGAAATTCATTGATGTAATTTAGCAAATATGCGAAAATTGTTTTCATGATGAGATTAAACAGGATAAACTGATAATAAAATCAACAAGACCAATGCGGTGGGTTTGTACAGTCTTGATGAATGTGAATACATATCCATATGACAAAAGGTAGATAAGGAAATACAATTATTATTGGCAATTTGAGTAACATTCTAAATGTAATAATGAATATGAGCTACATCAAATAATATCGTTTGATTTTCCTGTGAACACAGAAAGTTTAGGTACTACACACTGCCCATCTGCCAATTTTACATGCATCGCTAATGAAATTAAATTTCTGTAAAGAAAATTAACAACAGCCAAAAGTTCATCAACAGAGAGCATTGATAGCAGGAAATGATAAAATAGTATGTCATAGTCATCAATATCATAATCAATTACAATCACAATACAAGCTAATATTAGAATATTAAATATATATCCATGCAAGTGTACTACTTTTAATTATAAAAACATGGATAAAACTTTACGTACGGGTTTAACCGGTGTATGCTGTTCGGTCTCCACTTTGACTGATTTTCGGGACAACTTTTACTTAAATATCTATGTAGCTTTTCGTGATTTTCTGACTTTATAAAAAACACTATTCGACAGCTCTATGTATGTAGTTTTTTGTCGTCTTTCGCTGTTATAACTCTGTACTCAGCTGAATTTTATTTAAAAAACCGACGGCTATATTTTGGATGATGAGACTTCTTTTCACTCTTCTTCTTTTTTTTCTCTCACGTCACTAAAAATCAGTCTCACTTGATATTCCACACGCAGCAAGTAGAAAAACAACAACAAAAAATACATATTCATCATCAACATCAACCTCCCATGTTATTTATAAATTGCATGCTTAATCGCCAGATTAATAATTAAGACATCATGATTAAACTGCTCAAGGGCTTTTTGATGAATGCAATGCACAACGGGAAACCGCGCTCTAACTATTATTTTAACAGCAGTTTTTTTTCTTCAAACGCAAACACTCTCCCTTCTATTTTAGGTGTGTGTGCTTATTACATACAAACTTACTTGCATGGTAAACATTTTTTTCTTTTACTCGTCAAAAAAGGAAGTAGAGCTTTCTGATAAGAAATAAAAAATTCAACATCAACATCGTTCACTCACTCAGTAGTGTATCCCGATAAAAAGAAATCAACCAGCATGATCTACTCTCTCTCTCTGAAAATTGTTAGGGTTATTGCATTGCTGTTGTGACTTGACTTGTGAGCTCTCGCTCACTCATCTGGAGAAGACCGTGACAACATGATTACAGGAGTGTAGTTTCCCGGAACTAATGACAGTAATCATAGACCGGCCTTTTTTACACATACTGCACTGCTCTCACTCTTTTACTACGACTATGTTAAAAAACCACATGATATGCATAAGTTTACATAAACTCCTTTTGTTGTTTTGGTGTAAAAAGAATCAACAATTTCCCATATTTATTTCTAACTCATTTACGTATTTTTTTTCTTCAAAAACACACGTAGCGTGTGCTCTATGCAGAGATACACCCAGGAAAAACTGATTTGAATATGAGATTGAATGGGTCAAATTAAGGATCTCTATGATATTTTAGCATGATCAGCTAAACTTTGTAAGAAAAATCTGCCGGTAGTATTAGCACGGCAATGTTAATCTTGATTGTTTTGTTTTTTGTACATACTACTTATTATATGATTATATCATCATTCATTATTATTATCATCCAGTTTAGAAGGTAAACACGCGTTCCTCTTAAGTAAAGCAAACATACAATCCTAACGTAAACACTAATCACACAAGAAAGGCATAAAAACCATTGTGCGGAAACAAATGGTGCTATTAAGAGAGAGAGAATCTTCTACCTGTATAATCAGACATGGAGGGAAGAGGCGAGACAATCATCATCGTGGGAATGATACCAAAATAATCACACACCATCGTACCAAAAGACTACTCTTATAACAATAAAACTAAAGTGCGCTACAATTTTTAGGCGTGCGGTTGTGGAAAAATAGTCAAAATTATCATTTTTTCCTTGGGTTACTGGTGAATTTTTGCCAGTTTAACGATAAATTACATTAAATTTCATTTGGACACGCATACAAGTGAGAAGTGCTATACATACTGACCTAGCCAAAAGTACGTGTGTGTATTAAGAAATGCATAGAGTAATTTCATTGTTTGCATTTCACACTATCTATGTAATCATCATTCGGGTAATAACTTTATCTTTGCTGAAAGTAAGTACGAAAGAATTTTTTTTATCAAGGTAATATCCTGAACCCTCATCGTCTCTCTTGTTTTTAATTGCCTCTTTTGTAATAAATTCTTGGCTTTCTTTCAATATTTTTCCATTCATTTATAATAGTAGGTTTGCTCGTCTGCTTTCGTCTTCTTTTTATCAATCAGACTAGATTCTAGACTTGTTTTTTTCTAGCTATTTACACATTTTTTTTATTATTTACATGCTTGTAAGGCTATCTTCTTCTAGTTCTTACCTGATTGTTATGGTTGGCTCCTACGGACACGTTGTTGGTATAATTGACGGCGACACCAGGATTACCAGCAGACGTTGCACCACTTGCAGTTGATGGGACAGGTGGTGGACCAGATGAAGGGGAATAACCAAAGTATGACATGGTCCACGAGATTAATTATAAAACTGTCGCGCACACAAAATAGTTTGTACTACTCTAGAAGTAGTTTCTGTTCTAATATATATTGTTCAAACCGCAGTCTAAAGTATCAAATAAATTATAAGGAGTATAGTGTATATAAAACAGAAGCACACAACAAAATGTTTTTTGAGGTTGGTCTCCTTTTCTACTATGTCCAGTTTTTACTTTTTCAATTTATCATCATAATAATAGGGAAGAAACAATGACTTAGGCATGTCGTCATTACTGTTCTATGAAAAATGTATGTAGTACACATGTAGTAGCCGCAGTGTGGTAATTACATTAGTTGATCAAGGTGTTTGATAAAGTGGTAATGATCCAAGTCACTAAAAAGTCGTAAATGTTTATGCACTACAATAAAATGATAACGCTGCTGCTTTGCTATGCGAGAGCTGAGAAAATGTAAGGATTGCTGTATTGACCTTCACTCACTTTTCTTGTACTTTGCTTCTCCTACAATTCATTTCACATGTTCCAGTAACAGTTGTTCTTGATGATGATGATTGCAATGCAATTAGTCGGTTACGTGAACTCGAATATTTTTTCTTGTCAAATTACCTCTTCTTTGCTTGTTTAACAAGTGCACACGTTGTTTCTCCTGATTATATTTTTTCATGAAAAATTCTTTCCGCCGATAAAATGTTATTATTATTGGATCATGCTTTGTTGCATGCACGCCTCACAGCCACAATAAAACTGACAAGATTTCTCCTTTGCAAGCGTTGTTGCTGTTTGTTGATGATAGCTTGTTGTGTGTCAGTCGGTAAAAAGACTATGAGGCTATGTATATCAAAAACTGGATTACAGTTGGATCGGCTAGAGTGAAGCTTTAATAAAACACGGGGCACAACAGGAAGAGATTAGGAACGAGTACTTCTACTGGAACCAAAAACCGGAGCAAGTGCTTTTCTATGTAATAAATTGTAATAATCAACGAATCAAGTACAGTGTGTATACTAATTATAAAAACGAGGAAAGATTTTGAGATTTATTAGGTTTTTCGAAAACACATTGGCTGTTCTAAATTGTTCTATGTGGCAAACTATTGCCCTGAATAGTGCGCATTTCGGTGCACATGAAGTTATATATTGTCACATGTTTTGTAGGTTGTACGCACATAAAACTAAAATGGGGCCTAAAACTAGGTGTTTACTTATTATAAAAACGATAAAGTTTTAAGCTTTCAAAATTAAAAAAAGAACTGGTAGTTCAAACTGGGAGCAGAAACAGTACTTTAACTTGCTTAAAAACACCTTAAAGCAAAAATCCATACATCAAACTTCGAATTTTTTGCATGGCAGATTCTAAGTTGTACATAGAGGTGGGTACTTGTTCCTCAAGTGCCTATTGTCGCCTGCCCTAAAATCGCATTTTTTAAATTCGACTCAATTTTGCTAAAATACTTTATTTTAGAACACAAATACCATTTCCCACTCATATATGCAAGTTGTATGAAACTTTGAAGCAAAGAGAGCACAAGCATGCTTGCATATTTGTTGTACGATGACGTAAAAGCTCTCATTTATTGCATAATTTTTACAATGTACAGTTGGTAAATTACGTATACGTTTGATGTAAACATATATTTTTACTCAATCGTTGGCCTTTTGAGCTTAAAATGTTCAAACGAATGTTTGACTAATAATAACTTTGCCTAATTAGTACAAAAAATGCCACTAGCTTAAACTCAAAAACTGATCGTAAAGAAAATTGGCCAAATTCCACGAGTTATGTGCAAAACTGTTGCGTAAGCAAAAAAACAAGTTTAGGTGGTATTTGGACCAAAAATAATTAAAGTATGCATAAATTCAAGTACAAATATGGGCACAGAGAAATAATAGGAAAAACTTTTTTACTGTGCATTTTTGTCTCAATTTACTAAAACATCCTTCGCACTTAATCTTGCTACAAAAATCATCTTGGGGGATTAAGTATTATTTATACATGATAAATTATTCAATCAAATCTGCAAAGTATGCCAACACTACATTTCTGGAGAAAAAACTCAGATTTACTTGAGGATGGACAAGTTTACAAATAAATTTGTCGAACGTTTTTGTCCAAAAATTTCCATACAACTTGCATATATGAGTGGGAAATGGTATTTGTGTTCTAAAATAAAGTATTTTAGCAAGTTTGAGTCGAATTTAAAAAATGCGATTTTAGGGCAGGCTACAATAGGCTCTTGAGGAACAAGTACCCACCTCTATGTACAACTTAGAATGCCATGCAAAAAATTCGAAATTTGATGTATGGATTTTTGCTTTAAGGTGTTTTCAAGAAAGTTATAGTACTGTTTCTGCTCCTAGTTTGAACTACCAGTTCGTTTTTTATTTTTGAAAGCTTAAAACTTTATCGTTTTTATAATAAGTAAACACCCAGTTTTAGGCCCCATTTTAGTTTTATGTGCGTACAACCTACAAAACATGTGACAATATATAACTTCATGTGCACCGAAATGCGCACTATCCAGGGCAATATTTTGCCACATAGAACAATTTAGAACAGCCATTGTGTTTTCGAAAAACCTAATAAATCTCAAAATCTTTCCTCGTTTTTATAATTAGTATACACACTGTAATGCACAAAATAACCAGTATACAACAAATGCCGTTTTAAAATTGTCATTAGTATTGGGAATTTTCCTATTAGGTCAGAAGAAGCTTAACATGATTTATACTTTTATGGTAAATCTAAATAAATAATCCCTACGTGCTATTCAATATCCAGACATTGTCAATAAAAAAGCACACTTGTCTTCATTATTGAACCCTCAGCACAGTATAGAGCGATCACAAATATACCAGCCGAAAATATTATTTCATTTTAATTCACAAGGAAAATTTCTGAACAACAAAATATGTGGCAAATGGAAAAGTTCTCAGAATTGATTTTGCACTCCTCAATTATGTATCAAGTGCATCATTCAAACAAAATACAAAAAATATTTCAGGCGACGCATGAAGCTTGCCGAGCAACCTGATTCAGGTAAACCACTTTGTGTGTCTTGCGGCTGATTTTTAAACCCTAAAAGCTTTTAAAAATTCACCAAAAATCAATTATTATGCATAATAAGAAGTTCAGCTTCACAAAATGCTTGATAGGTTGTCAAACATCAATTCCTGTTATGAAAAAAGGCAACAACTAGTCTGCATCAATTTACAAGACCCTTGGATTCATCACGTTGCCCACAGAACCCATGGTCTCCAAAATAGGGCACCATAAAAGCACAACTGTCTAGACAAATCCTTTTGTGCCTTCACTGTGAGCAGTATTTAAAGTATTTTTTTGGGTAAGAAACATAAAAACTGATTACGGATCTTACTCATAGTCATACATAGTCATAGGCAAACCAGTAGGATGAGGAACATCAAACAGTTATTTCAAATGAAAATTCTTGATACGTTTTTACAGTCATAATAAAATATCAACCAACAATCAAATTTATATGCAATACATTGTGTACAAAACTAAATAAAATCGTATAAACATTAACAAACTAGGGAGGGATTTTAAAATCCATTTTATTGGCAGACGTTTTCAAAAAAGTCCGTAGATGAAATAAGTTGGTTATACAAACATAAAAAAATTGGCCGACAGACACTGTGAATATATTTTTCCTTTGAATATTATGATGATTTTATTAACAGTGGGGAATCAAAAATCGTAAAAGTGCAAAACTAACTAAAATATTACAAATAAATCGCATTAAAATTTCAGAAAAAAGTAATTTCTTTGTAGAATATTTCTACTTTAGAATTTACAAACTAGTGTTTATACTAAACTATGATATAACTACAGAAATTTATTTACACAATGATTTTGATCAGTGTACTTATGTAATGTGTAATATAAAGCAGGTTTACAGTTAAATCTAATGAAAAAATTTAAATTTCATACTACTATTATAATTTATAGGGTTACATTAAACGAAGTTTACTTTTTCCTACACATCATCAAGTATAACCAAAGCAATCCTTTCAGAGAAAAATGTACTCTATTTTTGACCTATGGATCCAGATCTTTGTATTCACTTTTGTAAAAAAATATTTTAAACTAAATAAAAAATATAGTCATAAGCCGCCAAAATTTGAACCTTCTATAGATATTCGATAAAACTAAACACATTTCATTATTTAATAATTTAGTAGAAAATACATTTTAAAAGACTAAATGAAAAATTTTACAATTTTTGCATTTAATTTGTCAACAAAAAAGGGTAACCAAACCGATAAAAACTACTTTCGTTGAAATAATAAAATTGATAATCTTAGGCCCGTTGACGCCACTGTTTAAAAACCAATACGCAAAACAAACCGCACAAACCTAATGGTGCAAACCATTTCAATGCATAGCACATATCCTTATAAAAGTTTGAAAACTTGTAATCATTTTTGTCAACGTAGATGCTTATGCACACCATGTACAGCAAAATTGATCCCAACCCAGAAAGCCTTGCTACCACATCTGATATCTTCATTTTACGTTTTATGGAGAAATTCCCAGAAGTACTGAAAAATTTGACAACTACAATTATTTTAGCTTTTAGAGCTATTTAGAAATCAAATTCGCACGTTGAGACAAGTTGACAATTTATCACCGTAGGTTTACACCACAATTTATTCTAAAACCAGAACTGTCACAGGTTTAAGTCTGCAATCTTCAAAGGGAACATGAATTTAATTAATTAGAGAATCATGTTCAAACTAATAGTTTTTCTAATGTCACATTGAATTCAGTTTTATTTTTACGATGACTACTGCAAAAACAGTACCTTTGGCTATAATTATTTAAGGGGAATGATAAAAAATGCTTCCTAAAATATTTCAGGCAGATATGTGAATGAAAACAAAATAACTTTTATAAAATGAACACCTGTTCACCCTTGTTTCGGAAAATATGCACTTTAGTAAAATATTTCTTCACTTCAGAACACGATATTTGGGAGATCACATATATGTACACACTACAGACGCGTAGAATGTGCCTAAACATCCCATGTACTTTATTATATTGCTGCTTGTATTATTTATTTAACACTTTACCAAAACACAGGAAGGTACGAGAACTGACCGATGAGAATTTTACTATAGAATGGAGTACTTGGTCCTTAATCCGAATAACTGTCACATTTAAGAATACACAGTAATGCAGTCATAGATACTCATATAGATCCAGTAGCCCATTTACGTCAACAGAGCATGGTGAGCACGTCAAACATATTGCAGGGAAAATGATAAAATGATTATGATGCAGTCTAGACAAAGTCAATATATCACAAAACAATAGCATCCTATGCGTCATATTAAACGTACATTTCATTAATCCAAAGTGCATTTTAAGCCAAAGGGAATATCGGAGAATAAGGGTTGAAGCTGTTTTTCAGGTACCAGCGTATATGCAGTGATACACATGTGATGCATAATAAGTATATTCCACAATAAGCCAACTGGATTTATAATCTCATGTTTAACATACATATCTATAAGTGGGGAAAAGCAATTTTGCAAGTACGTGTAAATATTTAGCATGGCATAGTAAACGTTGCATATATTTTAAGTTACATGCATACAACATACACAGAAAGATTTAGTAATCCTTGTTTGCCCAGCACTTCAAATATCTCTACAATTTTACAATTCAAGTAAGTTTTAACACACGTAGGCACAGCTACTTCCGTGCATTGATACACACGACATAAAACAAAAACTTAAAGCTCTCCATCATCAGCTGTGGATTCTCAGATAAAGTTTGACCATTCAAATTGAACTACCAAATGATCGCGTTTTTAAGTTTTCTCTCTTAACTTGGCGTTGGTGAACTCTTTAATTTATTTGTTTCCTAAAATTTCAGTTTATTTTGTCGATAAAGTGTATTAAAAATTAATAACCAGTGGTTTAAAAAACAAAGCTAGTTCTCATTTTAAAGTGCATCGGCTAACCGTTTTCAATATGGAATCCTTCAAATATGAAAAACGACAGTTATGCACCATCTGTTATAACACAGTGAACCACTCTAGCAACGACACCACAACTAATAGTTCATGTCAATTTATTACTTTAATTTCTCGACATTTACTCAAGCAAAGCAAATGTAGTTCACTTAAACTCAGTTCAATTCCAGAAGCATATAAATCGTTAACAAAAAGTGATAATCCATTCAACTACGTTCAATTCTGTAAAGATTGTGAAGTGACGACTGACAAGTTTTGCAGTTTATACCAAAAAATTACAGAATTAGAGCTGGGACTTGATTTTGAAATTAGTAAATTATTGGGCACTTTGCAAAATGCGGATAAAATTCCAGTCAAGGTTAAACAATTTGAAAAGCATTCCTCTGAACTAACAACAAATGATGAATCTAAATTAGTCGAGTTTCGAAAAACATTGAAGCAGAACATTCAAACTTACGAGAACAATGTTCATACAAAATCTGCTCCTCGAATTTACTTATCACCAGTAATTTTGGATAATTCACCATCAAAACTTGAACATATGCAAGGTAAATATATTCTCATTCTCGATTGACCTTAACAAATTTATCAATTCAGATAAGGGTTAAATTGTTAGGCCATTTAATTGATATGAATACAAAAAGCTATTAAAAATAAATCAATCCTTTTTGCCAAAAATGTCTACTATTGATATGAATACATGTTGATGCATATGTACATGTTTTAAACAGATTTCATTCCAAGGGCATTTTCACCAATCAATTTGGAAGAACCATCGACAATATACGATGAAGTTGAGAGAAACTCAAAACCAGCTCACCAGGGTATGTTTTAAGGTTCACGTCATTACTGCTTGAATTCAATAAATTAAACATACATGTGTGGTATTTTTACAGATGAACAAAACGATGTGGACAATGATATCCCAAATCCAAATGTTAATCCAATATGGTCATCAACCAGGACTTCCATAAAGAAACGACGATATAAATGCACCTCGTGTCAGCAAAGCTTTAGGGATAAATTTGCACTTGAAAAACATAACATCAATAAACACATCGAAAAATATTTTTCATCAGTAACTCTGAGCTCGCTGAAAAATGACCAATTTAAAGCTTGCATTCATCGCCTAATTGATCAAACGATCGACAATTTCACAAGCGTTGAATCAAAGTACAAATGCACTTATTGCTACGTTCCGAAACTATTTGTTGAAAGAAGAAGTTTAAAAGTGCATTTAATTCTACATCATCGCTCAGTTATCAACGAAAAATTGACTGATTTGCAGAAAAACAAAACCAAAATCCACGACTTTATACTTAATAAATCTACGGTCAATAGTCGTCACGTGTGTTCCGTATGTTCTCAAAAATTAAGGGATGATTTCGCGGTAAAAAAGCACGAATCTACAAGTCACCCTGAAATATTTATAAAAAGTTCAAAACGTGCTGATGAAGATGATGAAACGTTTAAAACATATGTTGGATACGTAGTTGAACAACAAATCGATCAACAGTTTGTTAAGCTAAAATTAGGTCCAAACTTGATGAGAAACAAATACAGGTGCAAAAGTTGCTCGAAAATATTAATTCAACGAACAGAGGCTAAATCGCATATAATTTTAAAACATGACATTATAATAGTGGAAAAGTTGAATGAAATTCGAAACGGAAGTAAAACGTTTAATGAAATTAAATTGGAATTTGCAAGATTCAAGCATAGAGGCACACCAAAATACTATCCACCTGTAGTTACCAGAAACATTCGTGATGGAACTGTAGGACAACATACAGAATGTACTATTTGCAATACCAAAACTGGATCAAGTTACCACCTTAGTCGACATGAAGCATTGTATCATCCTGAACACTTTTTTGTATCGGTTAAATCAGAGCATGTTAGAACACCGCAGTTTGCACTGCTGGTAAGCCATTTGTTTTCTCAAGAATTTGGCAAATTTGATAAAACGAAGGATTCTGTTAGCAGCGAAATGAAATACAGATGCAACCACTGTCCAAATACGATAAAAACGTTACGAGATGTGAAAGTACATGTATTGTTAGTGCACTTTGATAAGTTGGCTGAGAAATTGAAGGAACTACAAAACGATTTAGCAGGCAAAGATTCGAGTTAATGAAATTGATTTGAGTTCTTAGGTCAGAGTTTAGTAATGTCTTCGATTGTCTGAATGACTGAGAGAAATTGCAAGGAAGTTGTAATAAATTTGATTAAAGGTAATTTTAGATCAACACAATGTAAATATAATTGTAAATTGTAAACAACGTATTTGTAAGCTTCTCAATATAACTTATACTAACGTTATGTAAAACATTTCCAAGCATTTGCGGTTTGTCTTATTATTAGTATATAAATTGTCATACAGATTAAAATATCCTTCCGCTTTTCTTGTCGAGAAAACTACTTTATTAACAAATTTACTTAACGATTTTTCAAGTTTCTTACATCGACCTTAGTATAAGTAATTGTACATATGTAATACACAATAATACTGATAGCACATATAATGCAAATATTTAATGTTAAAACTATTTAGGAATAACGTGTTTTAGACTCAATAAAATTGAAAGCAAATAGAATCAACAAATCTTGTATCTCTTTTTGACATATTCCGAAGGTATTTAAGAGGTCAGTCAGATCTCCATAGACTTTGGATTAAGTCGCAAAGTTATGTAGTAAATTTTATTTTTTGCTCATTCGAATAAACTTTTATGAACATCAAATTTCAAATTCAACTTCGTTGGAAAAGCAACGATTTTAACATTTACATAGCGTGTTATCGATAAAATGAGCCAATTTTGACTTTTATTAACTACAGAAGTACTCAATGGATTAGTCTGATTAAGATGCCCCACTTTTTAACTTAAAAATGTGTCATAGCATTTTGATTTGGCTGCTTAAACTTTTTAGGTACAAGCCATAAATTTAAGTGCCGAAAAATGGTGTACTAAATGTTGGCCCTGAAAACGACACTGTACATATTCGAGTGCTGGCTTTATGATATGGTGACGAATTTGTTTGAAGGATTTTAAGTGCCCTAGTACTATCAACTGTGGACAATTCAAAAGTGAAAGGACCAGTTCACCAGGACTCATGCTAAATTCTGCAGCATTTGTTAGACAAACCGGTCCCAGTCAGTTTAAAGCTATAAAAATATTGAAATCAATGACGGTAAAAAACATTAAACGGATGATTTCCACAATAACGTCCAATATTACGGAATTTGTGTGGTATAATTTCACCCCATCAAATTATGTCTTTGTCCTCTCCACACGATGCAGACGGAAGTTCAGTAAATGTATGCATTTAAAAACTATAAATGATTAAGACTCAATGAATGTAATCCATATTACTCAGACCAGGGAGGCCCTCAAGGCTAAGTGTTGCCTGCAAATTGAACATACACTAACTTATATTAATGTGAGATTTAAACCTGGAGTTGCTTTGAACCCTTCGGATTTTTTTCAAGAGTCAAAATTTTACCCAAAAACTATATACCTTAAAATCCATGTTTTTTCAACTTCCGACAACTCATGAACATTCGAAGTTAGACCTAAGTATATTTTTTGCTAATATACACACTGAAATGTTCTCTATCCAATGGTACTAAGAACCTTTCGATTTACTACCTGCAATGTTAGATATAAGCAATCAAAGTTGGCTCATTTCATTGATAACACGCTATGTATATATTCAAATTTATGATAAATAAATATAACGGCTGTTATGAAAAAAATGGCTGCAATATTTTTGTTGCAAAATCTCTGAAATGAAATAGGATGTGCCTCTGTTTTCTACCTTTATTTGCTAAAACCTACGTGATACTTGTTATTCGCCGCTTGGTCAAGTTTTACGATAAATTAATACGAAGTTGTATCACTGAAGACTATAAAACATCAATTAAAGAGATGATTAAGAAAAATGGAATGTGGAAAGTTATTCAGGAGAACATGAAAATGCAATTTAAAAAATCAGGCTTGTCGCTAGATACATTACATCCAGAATCACTCAACGACTACTACTGCACAATGGGATTTTTCCCAAAGCACGTTAATACATTGGGCATGACTATCAATGCAGTAAAAAACGAGAATATGTTTTTTGTATCAAGTGTCGAGCAGTCTGACATGGTATCAGCATGGCGGAAGCTAAGACGAAAAATGAGCAAAACACCAGATAGTAGTGGAATTGCAAAATATTTCATGGACAAACTGATGGAGTTACCAGCTTTTCATGATTTCACGTTAAAAATAAGCAATTTGTCCTTTCAAGAAGGAGTTGTGCCTAGTGTTTTGAAAATTTCAAGAATAGTCCCCATACCAAAAGTGGAAGGAGCAAAGAACCCATGCGACTACAGACCAATAGCTATTACGCCTAATTTGTTGTTCTTAATGGAAAAAGTATATCACATCAAATTAATTAAATTCATAGAGGAAAAGCATATTATGTCTCCCTCTCAGTTTGGGTGCCGAAAAGGTCATTCTACTGAGTTATTAATGATAGCTGCAACAGATTTCATACTAAAAAAGATTGATGCTGGGCTAATAGCAGTCTAAGTGTCAATTGACTTAAGAAAGGCATTTGATTCGGTGCACAAGGAGAAGTTATTAGAAAAACTAAAAACAAAATATGGTATTTCCGACTTCTGGATTCGTGAATATTTACGTGAAAGGAAACAGTTCGTTGATATCAATGGTAAAGTTTCAAGTACTCGAGATGTGATAATTGGTCTTCCTGCCCGAAGTGTCCTTGCTCCAATATTATTTGCCCTTTACTTAAATGATCTTCCATTATCCTTGCAGAATGGAGCCACTATAATGTTTGTGGACGACTTTAACTTTGTGTTTTGTGGATCTGCTAATGATTTAGACGATTTGCAAAGGGAAATAAACAGTGACATGAAATCAGTGTGTGAATATTTCAATGAGACCGCCCTAGTAATTAATAGTGATAAAACAAAAATGATCTGCTTAAGCACTTGTCGTAAGCGAAAGCTTCTGGATAATTTCACGTTTTTGATAAATGATCATTCAGTTAAAACTAGCGAATCATTAAAACGTCTCGGTATAACATTTGATAGGTCAATGACCTGGTCGAACCATATCGACAATGTTGCTAAAATCTGTTTTATTAGAATCCGATCTCTATTTACGATAAAAAAGTATCTCACACAGGAGCAGATTACATTACTTTGTCAGAGCTATGTTCTGTCAGTTTGTAATTATATGATGCAGGTTAATGATAATGCTACAAAAAATTGTCTGAACGTGGTAAATAAGGTTGTACACACTCTTGCCAGAATGGTATTAAACGTTAAAAAATATGACAAAATTAGTGACCGTTTGTATTCTGAACTGGGGTGGGTACTCCCGAATGATGCCTGTGATTACAAAACTTTGTGCACTATGTTTAAAATCATCAACACTAACCAGGTGGAATATTTCATTGATTTTTTCAGAAAAAGTGTGTCAGTGCGTGTTGATATGTACACTTCAGGTTATAATCCTAAAACTGAGGTTGGAAAAAAGGTTTTCCAATACAGGGCTCCTGTATTTTGGAATTTACGACCGAATGAAATAAAAAATATCAAATCCTTTCCTACTTTCAAGAATAAATTAAAAAGCCCCTTAATCAAAAGAATGTTAGATAAAATTGATTGTAACGTATAATTATAATTGTAACTTCGTATGAATTAATGTAATAATAATACAAAATTAAGATTTTTGTTCAAGTTTTCTTCTTGTATGGACATGACTTGTTTTGAAATTTATATGAAATGGTGTCGATTGGATACTTGCGCTTTGCGCTTACCCCTGGAATCTCAGCTCTTTTGGTAGTTGCGTTTGGAGAGCATGTGGAACAACACGTATAGTTGGAATCCGTGGGGCTTGTGGTCCTCCACAGCAACCTGAGAGAGTATAATAAATTGTATTCCCACCTTTACCCCAACGGCAAATTGTTGGAATGTGAGTTTTATCAATTCTGCAACTTGTTTATTTAAAGTACGCAGTGTAGTGTGAGTTTTGTTTCGCGGAATTCCAGTTTCTCTCCAAACATCGTTCTATGGGATTCGTGAATGGACCAACGTTCCGGAATGGTAACAAAAAGGGAGAAAAAAGTTATCAGATTTTCTATGTTACGTTTAATTATAATAGTACTGGTTAAATTTTTTTTTTCCAATCTGAATATTTATGTATACTATTTAATACTAAATCAATCCGGAAGTCATATTATGGTTTTTGTGCAAAAAAATCAAAAATTTGTTGTTGCGCCGTAGGAGTATTTGAGATTTGATATAATGTGTGCACATGTGAACTTTAGCTTTAAATCAATTCAAATGACTGAAGTGATGATTTTAGCTAATCAGAGGAAAATCATTCATTATAACTGGTTAACTGCAGTCATGAGATACATGCATACGGGACAAGCAGTATCCCTACAGTTCATGTAAATTTGTAATGAACGTTTTCTCCACATGAATAACACAACACCATGCTCTTATAGCTATAACATATTAGTAGACAAACAAATGACAAATGGGTATCATTATTTTTGAGCAGATTTTACTGCGTTTATTAAGCAGACGACCGTGAAAAAATCTAAAAGTAGTATGCCCCAAATATATCTATGGATTCTAACACGTAAACCACTTTAAAAAATTGCGAACAGAGAAATTTCATGGAAAAGATGTTACTTGAAATGGTTCATTCTACAACGTTATTGCCAGCAATGTCTTCTAAAGTATGATATATACACAGACAGAATTTCTGAAATGGTCATATCATAACGCCACAGTACGCTTATATGATAATATTGGCACACCTTACATATAAGCGCATTATGAACCATATATAATAAGTACTTCACGACAGCCAGTTATATATCATAAAATAGTCTAATTAGTTTTTCTCATTCGAGATATAATATTGTTTAGAATGACATCTATTTCTATAAATTTTTCATATTATACGATACAGGATGAAGAGTTTTTTAATGGTGCAGTTTGAAATGAAGACCGTAATTATGCCACGAGTGCGAGATTTTTCTGTGTTAACATACTTATGCGTCATAAGCTAAATAGATTATATATCAAACAAGTTTTTCATGTACTAAAAAAAATTCCTCTACAAATATACCCCAAATATATGTTATAGAACGTCTTGTGAAAAGCTTTGCGAAGTCATAGCTTTGAATGAGCTTCTGCAGTTGGCTTCATGGAAAACGGAGGTAGGCAGAAAAGTCCTTTCGAACTAACCATACTGATCCTTTTTTTCAAAATAGTAGACATCTAAGTATGATATTCGTTGTGAAATGACTTTGAGGTTAATGCATAACCAGTACTGAGTAATCTTATGCTGTGCGTCAAAGCAATTTTAGGCAAGAGTTTAAATGTTAATTTTGACCTCTATTAAAACATGCGTTATCAAAGAAGTTGAAAGTCTTTCAGCTACTATTAAGGTTAATGGGAAATCAAGGCTCATTAAAACAATTTTAAAAAGAAAACGTGTAAACAAAATTACTCCAGGTTTCCTTGGTAAATAGGCAATCGCTTTTTTATAAAACTTGGTTGTAAAATATTTAACTTAGACCAGAATTTAACCTGTAAAAAATCACTTTAAGCATAAGAAAAAATGATGATGGGGATCGTTGGGCTGCGGCATAATGAATACATTGAGTTTTTTGTGCGAGCTGCTTCGCTCTTTCTGTGTACTTACAGGCCTCAATGACAGAGGTAGCTATGAGTTTAACCAGCATAGTATTTTTCATGATGTGTCAGATTAGACTATTGATATAGACATATATAAGTAATTAGGCTTGTCATTACAAATCTCGATCCACATCTGTAATTGTATTTTTAGTATAGTTATAGTTCTTTAAGTATTATTTAATTTTGATTCGAATTTGTGCAAACAAATCGAGTAAAATCTGTTAAAAATCTATTTAAAGAGAAAAATTCATAAATTATAGTTTCTTGGCATGTCAATAATAGATATTCTATTCAGACAAACAGTAGCTTAGGGTCTTAGTTTTGTCTAAAAAATCTTTCCGACAAATGAGAATGAACATTCAGTGTCGCATTCAAGTTAAACCGAAAATTCGAACAATAAAGCTTTCAAAACAATCCAGATTTAGTAAAACATTTTCGAAATGCATGTTGAACTTTTTAAAACTAAAATGTTAACAAGTACTTGAGAGATTATTCATTTTAAATTTAAGGATCGTTCATAAATTATGCAGGGATTCGTTAAAAGATGGTCTGTTCGTTAAGCCCTTAGACTTTTAATTATTTTGTAAACGTCCAAACCAAGTTTGTAAAAATACATGTTTATATATTGATACTTAGCATGCCTCAATATATTTTTGGCGCAAAATGTTTTTCAATTAAAACATTGCACCAATGAAAAGGCTTTCGTCCAAATGAAAAAAAATTGACTCTGCTAATGATTTTTAAAAGATCGATAACGATTGAAATCTAACATATGCAAGTATCTCGGTTGAGTTTTTCTACCGTTAAACAATCTTAAAACTGATCGGTTTTTAATAGTGCTGGCATAAAATAGATATCAGTAGAATTTTCACTAAGCTATTTGAAATATATATTTTTTAAATATATTACAGAGACTATTACAATGCCTAGATCACGGATATTGGTTTGCACAGCTGGAATTAAAGTTGGTGGAATTCATGTATATTTAAATATATAGCATACCTTTGCACTGGAAAAGGTCCACAAAATAAAACATTTCTTAAAAGGCAACTGCCTCTGAAGCTAAAACCAGAAATTAAAAATATCTTCGTTTGTGACGAGTAAGAAATTTAGAACCAAGAAATTTAAAAAAAACTGTCGCAAGTAATATTTAGAAACCCCATAAAATAAAACTTGTTGCAAAAGTTGAGGTAATTTAAAGGGTTTTATACCATATGTAAAAATATTAAATCAGTTTAACTTAAGACTCACACGGGAACTAAAAAAAATGTCTCGAAGTCCGGACGACGTAAAATAGATTTTCTGGGGTAATGTTTTACGTAGATCACGATTCTGAATTTATTTTTCTGCAAAACTAACTTTTTCTAGTTTTAATTTGCACCCACATTAGCTCCAACGCACGCAC